>OZ018329.1:157874684-158123427 GCA_963969495.1 Ceratothoa steindachneri
TTATAGTATGTTTCAAAGCACATATGCCACTCTTCTTGGTGACCATACATCTCTTTACTTAACAGAAGTACTCCTCTTTAGAGGTGCAGAAGCGAGTCAAATGGATTCAGGGCTAGTTCTCACAGGATCCCCCTCCTGTCCTCCAGGAGAATGAGACTGCAATCTTGGACCCGGCTTGACAGCTCATGTAATATTGATATCTTAAATTATTGCCATTTAGTTTTTTTGTGTAGAAAATAATGTCTCAGCCATATATATCAAAATCTGTTGCAACTAAGACCTTCAATTCTGTAGTTTTGTTCCTCAAACTGCAGATTTCCATAACATTGATTGTTTTCATTATTATTATAGTGTTATGAACAGCACACTCCATTTTTCTGATACAGTCCTGTCAGAAAATCCATCAAAGAATTATTTGCTCAGCTTACCCCATTCAGGTACAGTCTCTCTCCAAAATAGCTTGCTGTGGTCATAAAACTTGTCCCATAAATTGATAAAGTACACTCCTTCCTAGCAGTGTTTGTAAAGTGAATTTTTAATTTATGTTAGTTAAAACTTGCATGATATACAACTGTGTCCCAAAGTACATATGTTTGTAAAAGTGTCGCCTAAATTAACCAAATCCTCAATTCTACTTCCAAAATGCAGACTTTACCAAGTTGGCCCTTACTAATAGTCTCTCCTACAAAGACATGTTTGGTTTTCTTCCTGCGGATTTGATCAAGTTGGCTCTTACTAATAGTCTCTCCTACAAGAAAAACCTCTAAATCATCATTATCCTATTAGTCAGAAATGAAAACTCTTTAGTCTTTACTACTGGCTGTTTTGATGAAGCTCCAGTCACCAGATAGCCCTTTAAAAGAAAGAAAAAATGAAGCCCAGCAGTGAATTGAAGTGAGGGCATCATCTCTGTTGGCTACAGAATGCCTGACTGTGGTTGAAAGACCTTAATCATCCTCACAGGCACTCCAAAGTGCTTAACTTGCTAACAAACTGCTACTTCAAGGCCCCCAGATTGAAATGCAGCACCCGGTGCTTTCCATAACAGATCATGCAGTGGATAACACCACACCCTCTTCAATTTTGCTATAATTTAGTCTAGCATTGTTTATGTCAAAAAAAGCACCCTACATTTCAAATTTTAGGTTTATCCGACTAATGGTTCAAAAGTTAGACTCACCCCATTTGGGGAGGTTTGAGGTGGATGCCCAATTTTCAAATTTCTATATCTCCATTCTTAATTGAGCTAGAATATTGATTTAAAGTGTATTCAAAAGGATAATTTGCCACATATTAAATGAGTGTGGATTTATAAAAACCGTTAAAGTTGCTGAATAAATTTTAGGACCATATTAATTTTTAAAAGAGGGTTTTACCCTCCCACTTAAGTCTATTTTTTAGATTTTTTTAGGTGTTTGATGCCTAACCATATTTAAATAAATGCTTCCAAGAAACTGTTGTGTTGTTTGGTATAGGCCATGTGATTTTGGACTTTATTAGCGATAATTTTACAAAAAAAAAGTTTTCCTAATTTGTTGGCTATATTATCTATCTATATTTATGGTATGCTGTCATGTATACAGCTATATTTAATCTGTTGGTAAGTTGTTGAATGAGAAACAATAAATTTTGTAACATCTTTTATTTGCACTAATTTCTAAAATGTATAAAATGACAAAATACAGTGTTAGCTGTTTTATTACTCTAGGCATTTGATTATAGTGCATATGCCTAATACATTATATATAGCTACTGTATATACATAGATACCCACAGTGTACACTTGAAGTTGTATGCCATTTAAAACAAGTATGAGCATCAATTCCAAAGTTCTGTGTGTTATTACCGACCTAATTCACTATTAACTTTTATTCTAAGGCTTGACTAATTTTATCTCATTTGAATGAAATGAGTAAGCAATTTTAACTCCTCGCTGGACATTTGGAGTAGACATTGGATGAATCATTTTGCTTTGTCTTATCGAACAAGTATTTTCCTTGTTTGGAAAATAGTATTTATTGAGGTGTCCCAAATATCTTTAAAAAACTAATTAGATAATCATTAAATTCTTCTGAAGTGTACTTAATTATTCCTAGCCTGTTTTTAGTTCATAGGTACAGGCAATATATTGACCAATGCGATTCTCAGTATCCTCTTTCACCAATGTACTGCTTTCATCCTGATAGTCAATTTTAATGATTCTAAACAAAGTATAAATTTTTTTATTCAGATTTTATATAAGCCTGTATCTGATTATTTGATTTTTGTACAATTTTATGGAAGCCTCTTGAACCTTTGACAGTTAAAGAAAGATTCATCAGACATATTATTTAGTTGATTCTACCTCCTGTTTAGTAACAGAAAAAGGCAATTGAATTGAAATACTTAATAGTAAAATCATATCAATCTCCTGTAGTCAAAATATAAGTATCAATCTATTGCAGACTAGCCTTTGCTGCTCCTCTTTTTACTGTCCCTCCAATACCATTACATGTGTTTTTACCATGGCTTGTGGTAAAGAAATTCAACTCGGCTTTAATACCAATCTTATTCATGATAGCTGAGATTAAGGAAATTGAATCTATTTTTATATTGCCCATCACAGCCATCAGAAAAGTAAAAAGCCTTTTGTACATCAGGGAATCAAAATCTGTTGAAAAGTATAAACTGCTGAAGTTGAGTGTTCAAGACAGTCACTGATAATGCAATAACTAATGTTCTTTAATTCATCACCCATAAGGGATGCGCCGATTTGCCATGCTGACGGGACTCAGCACCCCGTCCAACCCCAGCTTAGCCTCTTCTTTCAGACAGCCTATATTTCTCCCCTACTTTGTCGCTTTTCATACAACCTCTCCCACAACTTTCTCTGGTCAGCCTCTAATTTCACAGGGTAGATGCTGACCCTCTTCTCAGCCAACCGTCCCGGATCGGGGGGAGGGGACAAGGCCATTGATTTCTTCTCTGGCAACTTCATCACCATAGGCCTAACTACTATTCCTACAACATCTCACCATTTTGAATGCTGACCACTTATGTAGTGGTCAGCAGAGTGTGAGACTGCCCTTAAATAGAAGCATTATGCCTAAATGCGCTATAAGCACTGCCTGAATGACTTCACAGTCAGAGCTAGTTTCCTGTATATTTCGAACACACACGCTGCTCTTCTTGCTGGACATATGTGTCTTCACTTAACTGGACGTCCCCACTAGCAGAGATATGGAAGTGAGTCGAAAGGATTTGGGGCAAGTTCTGACAGGACCTCCCTCCCATTCTCCAGGAGAGTGAGGTCACAATCTCTTGACTCCGCATCTATGGTGGAATCCTTTGCAACTGCTTTCTCTAGCCAGGATGTTGCTCCGCCAGCATTCAATGTACATTGTGATGTCATGGAAGGCCGCCATCTTGACTTTATCTCCAGAGGCCCCTGTAAGGGGCGCGATGATTTGCCATCCTGGATGCCGTGCTAACAGGATCCAGCACTCCGTCCGGCCCCAGCTTAGCAACTCTTCCTTCCTTCAGATAGCCTGTATTTCTTCCCTACCTCGTCGCTTTTCATACAACCTCTTCCCACAACTTTCTCTGGTCAGCCTCTAATTTCACAGGGTAGATGCTGACCTTCTCAAGCCAACCGTCCCGGAGCGGGGCTGAGGGGGAAGGGGACAATGTTCCCTAACCCCTGAGCTCCGGTTCGGGTTTTTTTTTTAACAACCTGTTTTATCCCCTTTTCCTCTCGTCTTCACAATCTATCTTTTTACGCTGTGTTCAAGGTGGAGCCGCCATGCCGATGGACTGCCAGGCCACCAGGCGGGAGGGGTGGTCCCAAATGGCAGCGCCTGGCTCTGCCAAGCCTGTAAGCACCTCTTGCAGTGCCGGCAACTGTGAGAGGTGATGAGCTATTGTGTCCCACATAAAATTTAGGATCACCATGCCCAATGATGCACAACCTAAAAAAAAGCCCAACCCTCAACTTTCCCTTGCTCATCAACGGAGCTGCCCTCGGGCAGCTCCACCGAAAAAATGGAGGTCCCCCTCCCCCCCGTGCTTGCTTTTCTTTCTAAGGGGACTGCCAAGAAAGCCAGCAGGAAGCCGATTGCCGACCGCCCTTCGTGTAAGCAGCTCGGTAGGGCAAACCCCCTTAGGGGGGGAGAGGGAAGCCAGGCCCCTTCGGTCGCTTCCTCAAAAGACCTGCTGGCAAGAATTTAAAACCTTGCTGGGGTCAAGGCCTGTGCCTCCCCACACAAGACTGGCGACACTGCCAAGGGGACCTGTGATGTCATGGGAGGGGATGGCCAACTAGAGGCCCCTCCTGTGATAGACATGGTCCTTGAGGAAACCCAGCCTCAGACGGTAGGGCCTTCCATGGGGGGGAATCCGGGCTCGGTGCCAAACACCGAACCCGAATCCGCCCCTATGCAAGATTCTCCTCAAACGGCTATGGTTTCTGAGGCAGTACAAAGAAGGGAGGGATCTCCTCCAGGCAGTGCCCCTGCGACCACCAGGACCTTCTCCATTTCAGAGAAGGACCTGTCTGAGGACGGTCCATCTGGCCTAGGGGCTTCTGCTGGCAAAGGTGAGAAGCGGGTTCATTCCCCACCCTCCTCTCCTAAAAAGAAGAAATAGACAAGAAAGACTAAAAAAACTCGGGGCTCCTCTCCATCCGCGGGGGCTACGGGGATGGATTGGTCTGCTGCCACTTTGGCAAGCGACCAAGCCAAGATCGGCACATCCGGCCGCTCTGCCTCCCCGGGTGCGGAGCCCCTGACTATGACAAAGACGAAAAGTGCACAGGGAGGAGCCTCGATAACATCAGGGCCCCTAATTCAGAGGTTACCTGGCGTTTCCGAGCCTGCTGGCTTCAAACAAATCCTCGTTATTCGCTCCACTGATGGCAGCATGTTGGCCAAGGGCAACATGATCCATCAGAGGAGAGGATTAAATGTAATTGGATTAGTGTAATTGGTAGAGAGCCGAAGGTGACCCGTTTCTCGGATGGCAGCCTTCTGGCGAATGCGGCGAATCCCGCCGAGGCGGCCAAGATAGTGCTCTTCGGACACTTCATGGCACCCCGGTGAGTGTGACGCCGCACTCTACCATGAACTTTGTGAAAGGAGTAATTTATACGAGGGAACTCGTTGACTACTCCATTGATGACAGCGCCTGGCAGAGCCCCGCTAACTTCAAACAGAGGGGATACAGCTTGGAAGCCAACCCCCCTCTTCGGACTTGGAGCCATCCGTATACACTGGCACGGTTCCAGCGTGACACGCCGTGTGCTCCAAAAAGGTCGAATGCAATACTCCCGGTGCCGTACAAGCTTTGGGACCAGAGGCATGGCGACAAATAGCCAAATGTGGTACCCTCCAGGGTGGCGTCCTGGGCAGAACCAGGGGCGCCACCGGCCCGAGAGCTATATCTAACTCTCAAAGGAGTTTCCTGGCCCTAAACCCAAAGGGCTTAGGGTATGACTGGCGTCTCTCGCTGGCATATGCACCGTCAAGATCAGCTGCGGACGCAGTGAAAGCTGTTGGCGACTGAGGAAGGCGCCATGCTCGTGCGTACAGGCGAGTGATGCACTGCACGCGGTGCAGAGCGAGTGGCATCGGCCAACAGGCTCTCAATGTGGGAAGTGCGAAAGGCACCGGTCGCAAGGCGAAGGTGGGTGTGGTGGATCGAATCCTCCTTCTGCAATAAACGCTTGGCTGCGGATGCATAAAACTCGCATCCGTAGTTGAGCTTCAAACGAACAAAGGATAAATAAAAAGGTAGGGCAGTAGCCCTATCAGCACCCCAAGTGCTGAACGTCACAGAACGGGGAATATCCATGTCGCGGGTACAAGAGACCATAAGGCTGTGAATATGAGCCTCCCAGGTGAGGCGTCGGTCGAATACAAGACCAAGGAAACGGTGCGACTCAACCACATCCAGGCGCACCCCATTAAGAAACAAATCTGGGTCGGGGTGGAGCCGTGAATGGCGGCAAAAGTGCACCACCTTAGTCTTGGCCAAAGAAAACCGAAACCTGTGCGCTTCAGGCATAGCGAGAGACGCGATTCAATGCCTGTTGGAGTCAACGCTCCAGAGTTGACATCTGGGCTGCGCCAAAAGAGTTTGAAAGGTCATCCACATAGAGCGTAGCGAGAACATCTTCTGGCAGCCCTGAGGTGATGCCGTTGATGCTCAGGGCAAAGAATGTGACACTGAGGACACTTCCCTGCGGGACACCCTCTTCCTGCTCCTTTGGACCCGGAGAGAGCTCCCCCACCTGTACGCGTAATCGACGATCTCGCAAAAATTCAGATATAAAGACTGGGAGGCGTCCCCTCGCCCCCATCGTGTGGACAGTCTCCATGCAGTATCATAGGCCTTCTCCAGATCGAAAAACACTGTGGCGTAGTGCTGTCTACGAAAGAAAGCCTCGCAGACGGCATTTTCCAGTCGGAGCAGTGCATCCGACGTGGAGTGGAACTTGCGGAAGCCGCACTGTGCAGAACACAGATAGCCTCCGCTGTCCAGGAAAAAGGCTAATCTAACATTTACCAATTTCTCCATCAACTTGCACACACAAGAGGTTAGAGAGATTGGGCGGAAACCGTTGCGAAAGGCGAGCACAGTAGCGATTCACCAGTAGTCTGTGAGAAGACCCTCCACCCAGATCCTGTTGAACAAATCTAACAGAAAGGCCATGCCTCGCTCACGCAGGTGTCGAAGCATGGCGTACAGGACATCGTCTGGACCATGGGCGGTGTCCGCGCACGAAGCGAGAGCGGTGCGCAACTCACTCACAGTAAACTTGTTGTTGAAGGGTTCTCCGCCTCTGGAGGTAAAGTCCAGCCGGCGGCCTTCTGCGACATGACGATGTGCATTGAATGCTGGCGGAGCAGCATCCCGGCTAGAGAATGCGGAAAAGGCAGTCGCTAAGGATTCCGCCACGGACGCAGGGCCTAAGATTGCGGCCCCATTCTCCTGGAGAACGGGAGGGGGTCCTGCGAGAACTTGCTCCGAATCCTTTTGACTCGCTTCCACACCTCGCCTAAAGGGGTCTTCCCGTTAAATAAAGACACGTATGCTCGCCAAGAAGAGCGGCGGGCGTGCTTCAAAATCTCCCGGAACCTAGCCCTAGCCTAACGAAATTCAGTGACAGTGAAATTGTTCGGGCGGCGCCTATAGCGCATGTAGGCATAACGGTTCTGTTTGAGGGCCGTCTCACACTCAACCGACCACCACGTGAGTGGTCAGTGTTCAAAACGGCCAGACGTTCTACGAATATCTAAGTAGAGTAATGATTCTTGGGTTTCACTTGTAGCATCCCCAATTCCCCATCTACACTACAAAATAAAGGTTGTGCCACTGAATCATCATCTTGACCTCCAGGGAAAGAAAGCATTTTCTCAATATCATAAGAAACAAAAGCCACTACATGAAACCCACACCATTCTCCTGTAACATGCTCTAAACTCATTGGACATACTGACACACTCCAAGAAATCCCTCAAACCAGGCCTCCATAACACAAAACAATCTACATACACACAGCGAAGCATTCAATATTCAGGTCTGAATTGTCAAACTTAATGACTATACTTTATACTTTGTAGAAGTTCAAATCACTCCTACCTGTTGCTTCCAACTCCCAGTGCCAGTAACTTTCATCAGCTTAGTTTCTTTAAAATCAAATTCTGAAAAAAAAACACTTTACCAAATAATAATTGGTTAACCAATAACTACATAAAAATTAACAACCTTACCAGAACCATTTGAAACCTAAATGACAGTAGCAAGCTCAGAAACATGGGAGCTCCCCTCTCAATACAACTCATCCTCACCTTATCCACTAACTTAGTGAAAACCAAAACAAAATATGCATGTTGCTACTCGCCTTATGAGTGATGTCATCAATATGACATCCTACCTAACGATTTCCTTAAACAACTAATACAGATATGGACAACTTAACCTATGAATAAGTGGAAAATAAAACCTATTCTTATTACCGTCCACCACCTACATTCACACAATCATCCTACATACTCTCCATATCTCAACTCTAACATTAATCACCATTTCAAGGCCATTCCACAGGATATCAGCTCACTGGACCCCTTTCCCCTGCCACAAATGGGTCCCCTGGCAAAGCTCCGGTGCAGTCACCCCAAACTAAACACTTTACCACCCTGACTGACACACATCTGCCACCAGGAACCAGACACAGTTCAACACTTATTCGCAACAAGCAAAGCTGGCACCGATTTGGATGTTAAGGAAACTCCATATGCACTATTTTGCTTTAATTGACTGGAAAGAGAAAAAAAACAAAACAAAAGATGAATTACAATAAGACAAGATGCAGAATGCACCCTGCAGAGAAGAGGTTAGATATCGCAGAAAAATATTCACATACAGGACTGGCATTTTACCTTCAAGGAGAGTGATGCTATATGGTACACATTTAAACAATACAAGTGGCTTAAGGCTTAAATTAAGGTCAAGCAATATTTAGATGTCATATAATTTATGTAATAATTTGGGAGGGGGAGTGCATATAGGACCTGAATGGGCAGGCATTGGCATGAAAGAGGAGTACACATGCAGTTGATCAGTGGACACTTTTGTTCAATAGCTTTATTTTAAAGTAGCAATTGTTAAACATATACAAGTCTGTAGTAACTGTTTGCTTATTATTAAAGAGCCCATAATGATTATTTTGGCATCCCACCAAATGCAGAGCATAGCATAGCCTTCTGATATTGGAGTGGATGCTTATTAGAAATATTTATCTTATAAAAAAAAAATTAGTTTCTTGATAATATATTGGTAATTATTGTTTCCTCATTTGATTTTTACCCCAAAATTCAGAAGAGTAAGTGACAATTTTAGTTTCATTCATATACTTATATTCTCACTTTGAATTATATATTCAGTTAATTATAACTCTTTTTTTTTCTTGCATTGAAGGTGCTGTGAAAGATCTTATGATGAATCTCGATTTCACAACCGAGTAAGAAGGTTTTATTTTGCGGACCACAACCCTCCTCCACTTAGTGATATTAAGCCACTCTGTGAAGATATTGCCCAATGGCTAAAGAGTGATAAACAGAATGTAGCTGTTGTTCACTGCAAAGCAGGAAAAGTAAGTATTGGGTGCTCTCAGGAAAGAATATATGAAAGTTGGTTGATTGACTGATGAATGAGTATTGTATAGCAAGAATGTAGCTGTTGTTCACTGCAAAGCAGGAAAAGTAAGTATTGGGTGGCTGCTCTCAGGAAAGAATATATGAAAGTTGGTTGATTGGCTGATGAATGAGTATTGTATAGCAAGAACTTTTATGAAAAGTTATTTACATCTTTCACACCGGTTTGTTAGAATTCTTGTAAGAATGAATGTTTATATAAACAAGTCCTGTAGTTCATATTTTGAGTAATAACTCTACATCCTTTATGAATATCAAAAAATTAATGTGTTATGAAAAAAGGTACATGTACAAGAATGCCAAAAATCCTACAGGAAAATGAAAGGTGGATTCGAAGTACTTTTGAATTTGTTCAGTTCGAAAGTACTTGGAATCCGCCTTTCATTTTTGTGTGGGATTTTTTGTACTTATTGCTCTACTCACGCTACTTTGTGAGTTCCTCATATCCATGGTAGAGGAATGAGTACAATGTGGCTGATGTAGTGATCCATTGACCCTAGTAAATATAGGTAATCATGATGACATTATGTTATCAATGGCTTTGAGGCTTACAGGTTAATACCCTCCCTTAGCTTGGGGAACACGGGATTGTCCATCTCCTTGCTCTTTTCCAATGAAGGTTATTTCCTACAGTTCACTCCTTAGCATCCACCTAATTTTTCCATGATGAATACATTTATAGCACACCCTATGCAGATGGGCTTGTAGTTTGCTACTACAGTTAATCTCTCACTCATCCTGATCATCTGGCAGCTCCCAGCTAGCCATTATTTCTACAACCATTGAGGGTTGGCCTCTCATGGAACTGCATCCTCCAGTATCTTTTTTTTAGTATAGTGAAAGGTTAATAATCCATTTCTTTACATCTCCAGGGTCCCTAATCCCCCCCCCCCCAAATAGAGATATTTCTGCTAATCACCTCTGATTAGAGGCTTTTCTGGAAACCCCACATATCCCTCTGCCACCCCCCACTCCACCCTCAATCTCCGGATCTACCTAGCTAATGTGTGCTATCTCTACAGGCCCTTAGTTTAGTCCAAACTGTGTAGTATATACTTATACTACCACATTTAACCATTCCATAACTAAAACCTCTCCTATGCTTCAGGGACTTTCTATTCCACACTACCCTCAGCCTTTGTGTGTTTCTTTTGATGTCTAACATCTAAATTGAGAACCACCTGCATCTTGCAAGGAAGGTGCTACCTCTCCTCACAGCCTTTTCAATATCTCTTTGCACTATGCCTGCCCCCGTAAGGACGCGGCGATTTGCCATCCTGGCCGCCGTGCTGACGGGATCCAGCGCTCCGTCCGGCCCCAGCTTAGCCTCTCTTCCTTCCTTCAGATAGCCCGATTTCTCCCCTACCTCGTCGCTTTTCATACAACCTCTCCCACAACTTTCTCTGGTCAGCCTCTAATTTCACAGGGTAGAATGCTGACCTTCTCAAGCCAACCACCCCGGATGGGGGCTGAGGGGGGAGGTGACATTGTTCCTTAACCCCTCAGCTCCGGTTCGGGATGGGTTTTTTTTAACAACCTGCTTCATCCCCACCCATACCTTCCTCACATCCCTTTTCCTCCTCTTCACATTCTATCTGTTTTACGCCGTGTCTAAGGTGGAGCCGCTATGCCGAAGGACTGCCAGGCCACCAGGCGGGAGGGGTGGTCCCAAATGGCGGCGCCTGGCTCTGCCGGGCCTGTAAGCACCTCTTGCAGTGCGGGCTACTGCAAGAGGTGGTGAGCGATTGCGTCCCGTAAAACAAAGAGGGTCACCATGCCCAATGATGAAAAAAAAACCCATCTCCCCTTAATTCCCCCTAAAACAACGGAGCCGCCCTCGTGCAGCTCCACAGAAAAGATGGAGGTCCCCCCCCCCCTGTGCTTGCGCAGGGGACCCTCCATACCTCTTTAACCGGAGAGGAGGCTTACTCCTCTCCTACGCCTACGGGTGTAGGGGACTCCCCCTCACCCCCTTCTCTGGAGGTGCTTTTGGGCACCTCCCTATCTCCAGCGGCAGTCCCTCCTTTGCTTTCTAAGGGGACTGCCAAGAAAGCCAGCAGGCAGCCCATTGCCGACCGCCCCTCATACAAGCGGCTCGGTAGGGCAAACCCCCTTAGGGGGGGAGAGGGAAGCCAGGCCCCTTCGGTCGCTTCCCTCAAAAGACCTGCTGGCAAAAATATTAAACCTTGCCGGGGTCAAGGCCTGTGCCTCCCCACTAAAGACTTATGACGCTGCCAAGGGGACCTGCGATGTCCTGGGAGGGGATGGCCAACTGGAGGCCCCTCCTGTGATAGACATGGTCCTTGAGGAAAACCAGCCTCAGAAGGTAGGGCCTTCCATGGGGGGGAATCCGGGCTCGGCGCCAAGCACCGAACCCGAATCCGCCCCTATGCAAGGTCCTCATCAAACGGCTGTAGATTCTCAGGCAGTACAAGGAAGGGAGGGATCTCCTCCGGATGATGCCCCTGCGACCACCAGGACCTTCTCCATTTCGGAGAAGGACCTGGCTGAGGCCGGTCCATCTGGCCTGGGGGCTTCTACCGGCGGGGGTGAGAAGCGGGTTCATTCCCCGCCCTCCTCTCCAAAAAAGAAAAGGACCAAAAAGACGAAGAAGACTCGGGGCTCCTCTCAATCCGCGGGGGCTACGGGGACGGATGGGTCTGCTGCCACTTTGGCAAGTGACCAAGCCAGGATCGGCACATCCGGGCCCTCTGCTTCCCCGGGTACGGAGCTCCTGACGATGACAAAGACCAAAAGTGCACAGGGTGGAGCCTCGATGACATCGGGGCCCCTGATTCAGAGGTTACCTGGCGTTTTCGAGCCCGCTGGCTTCAAACGCTTCCTCGTTATTCGCTCCACTGATGGCAGCATGTTGTCCAAGGGCAACATGATCCATCACAGGAGAGGATTAGCTAGTGCAATTGGTAGAGAGCCGAAGGTAACCCGTTTCTCGGACGGGAGCCTTCTGGCGAATGCGGCGAATCCCGCCGAGGCGGCCAAGATAAGTGCTCTTCGGACACTTCATGGCACCCCGGTGAGTGTGACGCCGCACTCTACCATGAACTTTGTAAAAGGAGTAGTTTATGCGAGGGAACTCGTTGACTACTCCATAGAAGACATCACCATGGGGCGGTCAAGGTCGAACGTGTGATGAGAAAACACGGAGGGGCCTCGAGACCCACCCCTACACTCTTCGTCACGTTCGACTGTGACAAGCTCCCTGAGTCGGTGCGTGCCGGTTGGTACCGCTACCGCGTGAAGGCATTCGTGCCACTGCCGCGGCGGTGCTATTACTGTCACCGCTTCGGCCACACGAATCGATCATGTAGACGTGCAAAATCGGGGTCACCCGAAGTCTGTGTAAATTGCTCCAAGGTCGCACACGATAAGTCCAAATCGTGTGTGGCCAAGTGTGTCAATTGCGGAGAGCCGCATCCTGCTTCTTCGAAGCAATGTGGTGCATATCTCCTTGAGAAAGAAATCCTGGCCGTTCAGGCCCAGGATCGACTCTCATTCCGCGAGGCTAAGGACTTGGTCCTGGCGCGCCCGGCTCTGCCTGGGACGTCATATGCCTCAATAGTTAGAAAAGCACCCTCTGCTCCTGGCCCATCCAGGCCAACGAGCACGGTTGTTTCCACGCCCATTCGGAGCCCTTCTGCGGGCTCTACTCAACCCGGGCGCTCCCCTCGTAAAGCTGGCGGCAAAATGGGTGTGAACCCATTTTCCTGCCAGCGCCGTCCCCCCTCTTCCCCCCAGCGTGACGGTTTCCCGTAAGGCGAAACGGCCACGCGCCTCTACCGAGTCGTTAGACTCACAGGAGGCAAAACCCCTGAAGATGGTCGCTAGGCCATCTTCCGGGGTTCCTAAAGCTGTCTCCCGAAAGGAGGACAGCAAGAAAGGAGCTTCGGCTCCTTCGCCCACGCCCCGAGGTTGAGCGAGTGGCTCGGAGACGGTGGTTCCTCGAAAAGAGGGCCCCCCGCTTCCGAAGCCGCAACGCCCGCCTAAGGTTTCGAGGCGGAGGGAGGAAAAGACTCGCATGGCGAGCCCAACCTCCCCCAATAAGTCCTCGAAGGCGACAGCGCCTTCAGCGCTTTGTCCGGCCAACAGCGCCCGGGGTTCTGCCCCCGGGAAGCGTACGGCCATTCCCGTGAGGGTCTTCAATTCGAGGAGGGCCCCCGCGTCTCCTCCGAGCTAGGCCTGGAGGGCATATTCCTTCAATGGAATTGCCGTGGACTCCGGGCCAACTGGGAGGAGCTGTGGAGGCTCGTCTCGTCCCGTTCCCCGTTAGCTATTTTTTTGCAGGAGACCATGCTAGGCGCGTGCCCGCTGCCTGCCCTCCCGGGGTATAAGGGTCTTGCGACCCCACCACCGCGGGATGGCCGGGCTGGGGGATGCGCGGTTTACACCCGGCATGATGTCTCCGTTCTTCCTTTCTCTTTAGATACCTCCTTTCAGGCAGTGGCTGTGCAGCTGCACCTGGATAGGAGGTATACTATCATTTCTGCGTACATTCCACCGTCAGCTGACTTCGACGCGGGGGACTTCCGCCGCGTCGTGGCACGGTTGCCGAGGCCCTATCTCTTGCTTGGAGATCTGAACGGCAGGCATCCTCTCTGGGGAGATTACTCCATAAATCCCAGGGGACAAGTCCTTGCCGATCTGATCGAAGAGCTTGAGATGGGTGTCCTAAACGTGGATGAGTTTACGCATCACTGTCCGAGAACCGCTTCATTTTCTTGCCTTGACCTATCTTTGTGCTCTTCGGATGCACAGCCTGATTTTGATTGGGGGGTGGTCGATGACCTCCATGGTAGTGATCACTTTCCCATTCAAATATCCTTTTCAGGGCAACTGCCGCCTGAGAGACCACCTCGGTGGTGCTTGGCGCGGGTGCGGTGGCCTGCATTTCAGGAAATGACTGAATTCTCTATCTCATTCGAGGAGTTTAGGTCGGTAGATGAGGCCGTTGAGTTCTTCTCCGGCAACCTCATCGCCGTTGGCCTGACTACTATTCCTGGGACGTGTGGCCGTTTTGCACGCCGACCACTCCCATGGTGGGGCCGAGTGTGAGACGCCCCTCAAACATAAGCGTTATGCCTACATGCGCCATAAGCGCCGCCCGAACGATCTCAGTGTCGCTGAATTTCGTCGGGCTAGGGCTAGGTTCCGGTATATTTCTAAGCACGCCCGCCGCTCTTCTTGGCGGGCATACGTGTCTTCACTTAACGGGAAAGACCCCTTAGGCTGAGGTGTGGAAGCGAGTCAAAAGGATTCGGGGCAAGTTCTCGCAGGACCCCCCTCCCGTTCTCCAGGAGAATGGGACCGCAATCTCGGACCCCGCGTCCGTGGCGGAATCCTTAGCGACCGCTTTTTCCGCATTCTCTAGCCGTGATGCTGCTCCGCCAGCATTCAATGCACGTCGTGATGTCGCGGAAGGCCGCCGGCTGGACTTTACCTCCAGAGGCGGAGAACCCTTCAACGACAAGTTTACTGTGAGTGAGTTGCGTTCCGCTCTCGCTTCGTGCGCGGACACCGCCCATGGTCCGGACGATGTCCCGTACGCCATGCTTCGACACCTGGGTGAGCGAGGCATGGCCTTTCTGTTAGATTTGTTCAACAGGATCTGGGTGGAAGGTCTTCTCCCAGACTCCTGGCGAATCGCTACTGTGCTCGCCTTTCGCAAGCCGGGGAGAGATCACTCTACTCCGACCGGTTTCCGCCCAATCTCTCTAACCTCTTGCGTGTGCAAGTTGATGGAGAAATTGGTAAATGTTAGATTAGCCTATTTCCTGGACAGTGGAGGCCATCTGTCTTCTGCACAGTGCGGCTTCCGTAAGTTTCACTCCACGTCGGATGCTCTGCTCCGACTGGAAAGTGCCGTCTGCGAGGCTTTCCTTCGTAGACAGCACTACGCCACGGTGTTTTTCGATCTGGAGAAGGCCTATGATACCGCATGGCGATACGGTATCATGGAGACTCTCCACACGATGGGGACGAGGGGACGCCTCCCAATGTTTATATCTGAATTTTTGCGAGATCGTCGATTCCGCGTACGGGTGGGGGGAGCCCTCTCCGGCCCAAAGGAGCAGGAAGAGGGTGTCCCGCAGGGAAGTGTCCTCAGTGTCACACTCTTTGCCCTGAGCATCAACGGCATCACCTCGGTGCTGCCGGAAGATGTTCTCGCTACGCTCTACGTGGACGACCTTTCGATCTCTTTTGGCGCGGCCCAGATGCCAACTCTGGTCTTGTTTCCTTGGTCTTGTATTCGACCGACGCCTCACCTGGGAGGCTCATATTCGCAGCCTTAGGGTCTCTTGTACCCGCGCCATAGACATTCTCCGTTCCGTCACGTTCAGCGCTTGGGGCGCTGATAGGGCTACCGCCTTACTTTTTTATCGATCCTTTGTTCGCTCGAAGCTCGACTACGGATGCGAGTTTTATGCATCCGCAGCCGAGCGTTTATTGCGGAAGGTGGATTTGATCCACCACACCGGCCTTCGCCTTGCGACCGGTGCCTTCCACACTTCCCCCATTGAGAGCCTGTTGGTCGATGCTGGGGAGATGCCACTCGCTCTGCGCCGCGTGCAGTGCATCACTCGCCTGTACGCGCGAGCCCGGCGCCTCCCTCAGTCGCCAACAGCTCTCACTGCATCCGCAGCTGATCTCGATGGTGCCTATGCCGCCGAGAGACGCCAGTCATACCCTAAGCCCTTTGGGTTTAGGGCCAGGAAACTCCTTCGAGAGGTAGATATAGCTCTCGGGCCGGTGGCGCCCCTGGTTTTGCCCAGGACGCCACCCTGGAGGGTACCACATTTGGCTATTTGTCGCCACGCCTCTGCTCCCAAAGCTTGTACTGCGCCGGGAGTATTGCGTTCGACCTTTTTGTAGCACACATCGTGTCACGCTGGTACCGTGCCAGTGTATACGGATGGCTCCAAGTCCCAAGAAGGGGTCGGCTTCCACGCCGTATCCCCTCTGTTTGAAGTCAGCGGGGCTCTACCAGGCGCTGCGTCTGTCTTCACGGCCGAGCTGGTGGCAATACACCACTCGGTACGGGAGATTACGCGACGTGCCCGGTTCGGAGACCGGATTGTGATCTATAGCGACTCACAAAGCGCCCTGAGTGCTCTCGGGGCATTGGAATCTCCGCATCCGCTGGTTCGCGAAATCCGTGACGCCACGGTTTTGGCGAGCCGGGCAGATGTCGAGATTATCTTCTGCTGGGTTCCTGGACATGTAGGAATTGCGGGGAATGAGGGCGCCAAAGAGTCCGCGAGGACTCTGCGACCGGACCAGCGTTTCGCTCTTCCTCACACTGACTACATGGCAGGAATACGGGCAGCTCTTCGGACTGCTTGGCAAAGAAGATGGGAGACGGTCGAGGGGAACTTAAAGTTGCGTGCCATTGCGCCGCGACTGTTCCCATGGACCTATCCCCCAATGCCGCGGCGGCTTCAGGTTGCTTTCTGTCGTCTCCGAATCGGCCACACTCGTGTGACGCATCGCTTCTTGATGGAGCGCTCGCCTGCGCCCTATTGCAACGACTGCGTCGTCCCCCAGACTGTTCGGCACATTCTTGTCGAATGTCCCAGTCTGGGTGATCTTCGCGCACGATACCTGTCCCGGTACCGGGATGGGCGGGGTCGCTACCGCCTGTCCCTTGTACTCGGGACGAGTGCGTGCACCATGACTAGTGGACTTATTGACTTTTTTGGGGAGGCTGGCCTTCTCCCTTTCATTTAGCACAGTTTAATTGTTGTTGTTTTTGTTATTGTTTTTGTTATTGCTTTTTTATTGTTATTTCGTTTTATTGTTTCCTGTTTAATTTTTAAAGTAGCCTAGAACTAGGCTGTTTGTTTACGGCGACTAATGCCTAAGTCGGCAGTCGTCAGATAGCCGCTTAATTAAAAAAAAAAAAATGCACTATGCCTGCAAGTTCTCATTCGAGGAACTCCTCCACATGCACACAAACACCTTTGATACTGACCCCATAAGGGGCGCGGCAATTTGCCATCCTGGCTGCCGTGTTGACAAGACTCAGCACCCCGTCCAACCCCAGCTTAGCCTCTTCTCCTTTCAGACAGCCTGTATTTCTCCCCTACTTCATCGCTTTTCATACAACCTCTCCCACAACTTTCTCTGGTCAGCCTCTAATTTCACAGGGTAGATGCTGACCTTCTCAGCCAACCGTCCTGGATCGAGGCTGAGCAGGGAGCGGACAATGTTCCCTAACCCCTGAGCTCCGGTTCAGGATGGTGGGTTTTTAACAACCTGCTTCATCCCCACCCATACCTTCCTCACATCCCCTTTCCTTCTCAATTCACCATCATTTTTGTTTATGCTGTGTTCAAGGTGAAACTGCCATGCCGTGGGACTGCCAGGCCACCAGGTAGGAGGCGTGGTCCTGAATGGCAGCACCTGGCTCTGCCAGGCCTGTACACACCCCTTCCAGAGCAGGCTAGTGTGAGGGGTGATGAGTGTATGCATCCTGGGAAAAATGTAGGGTCACCATGCCCAATGATGAAAAAACAAATTTTCTACCCTCAATTTCCCCCTGTCTATCATCGGAGCCACCCTCGGGCAGCTCCACAGGTAAAATGAAGGTCCCTCTGTGCTTGCGCAGGGGACCCTCCAAATTTCTCTAACTGGAGAGGAGGCTTACTCCTCTCCTTCACTTATGGGTGTAAGGGACTCCCCCTCACCCCCTTCTCTGGAGGTGCTTTTGGGCACCACTCTTCCCAGTTGCAGTCCCCCATTTTCTTTCCAAGGGGACTGCCAAGAAAGCCAGCAGGGTCCACTTCCCATTGAAGCAGCTCAGTAGGGCAAACCCCCTTAGGAGGGAGAGGGAAGCCAGGCCCCTTCAGTCGCTTCCCTCAAAAGACACTGGCTAGAATTTTAAACGTAGCGGGGCTCAAGCAAGGCCTGTGCCTCCCCAGACATGACTAATGATGCTGCTGCCAATAGGACCTGTGATGTCCTGGGGAGGAAATGGTCAACTGGAGCCCCCATCCCCTGAGATAGACATGGTCTTTGAGGCAACCCAGCCTCAGAGGGCAGGGCCTTCCATGGGAATCTGAGCTCGGCGCCAAGCACCGAACTCGAGTCCGCCCTATGCAAGGTCCTCCTCAAATGGCTAGGGTTTCCCAAGCAGTACAAGGAGGGGAGGGATCTCCTCTGACCGTGGCCCCTGTGACTGCCAGGACCTTCTAAATCTCAGAGAAGGACCTGGCTGAGGCGCTTCTCCATCCGCTGGGCCTTAGGGGATGGATGGGTCTGCTGCTTAGGTAAGTGACCTAGCCAAGATTGGCACATCAGGCCCCTCTGCCGCCAAGGGTGTGGAGCCCCTGACTAAGACCAAAAGGGTGCAGGGTGGAGCCTCAGTGACATCATGTACCCTCATTCAGAGGTTTGAAGCCCGCTGGCTTCAAACGCTTCCTTGTTATTCGCTCCGCTGATGGCAGCATGTTGGCCAGCGCATTGTCTGGCCAACAGCGCCCCGGGGTTCTGCCTCCGGAAGCATATGGCCATTTCCGTGAGGGTCTTCTGTTTGAAGAGGGCCCCCGCGTCTCCTCCGAGCTAGGCCTGGAGAGCATATTCCTTAAATGGAATTGCCGTGGACTCCAGGCCACCTGAGAGGAGCTGCGGAGGCTTGTCTCGTCTCGTTTCCCATTAGCTATTTTTCTGGGGTGGGGGATGTGCGGTTTACACCCAGCATGATGTCTCCATTCTTCTTTTCACTTTAGATACCCCCTTTCAGGCAGTGGCTGTGCAGCTTCACCTGGATAGGACGTATACTGTTATTTCTGCGTACATTCCACTGTCAACTGACTTCAATGCGGGGGACTTCAGACGCACCGTGGCACGGTTGCTGAGGCCCTTTCTCTTGCTTGGTTTCAGTTTTCTTTGGCCAAGACTAAGGTGGTGCACTTTTGCCGCCATCCACGGCTCCACCCCAACCCAGATTTGTTTCTTAATGGGGTGCGCCTGGAAGTGGTGGAATTGCACCGTTTCCTTGGTCTTGTATTTGACCGACGCCTCACCTGGGAGGCTCATATTCAAAGCTTTAGGGTCTCTTGTACCCGCACCATGGATGTTCTTCGCTCTGTAACCTTCAACGCTTGGGGATACTGATAGGGCTAAAGCCTTCCTTTTTCATCCATCCATTGTTCGTTCGAAGCTTGACTACAGATGCGAGTTTTGGGCATCCGCAGCCAGCGTGTGTTGTGGAAGTTGAACTCGATCCACCACACCAGCCTTCGCCTAGCGACCGGTGCCTTCCGCACTTTCCCTATTGAGAGCCTACTTGTCGATGCTGGGGAGATGCCACTCGCTCTACGCCGTGTACAGTGCATTATTTGCCTGTACACGTGAGCCCGGTGCCTCCCTCAGTCGCTAACAGCTGTCACTACATCCACAGCTGATCTCGATGGTGCCTATGCCGCCGAGAGAAGCCAGTCATACCCTAAGCCCTTTGGGCTAGGGCCAGGAAACTCCTTTGAGAGCTAGGTATAGCTCTCGGGCCGGTGGCTCTCCTGGTTCTGCCCAGGATGCCACCCTGGAAGGTACCATATTTGGCTATTTGTCACCATGCCTCTGCTCCCAAAGCTTGTACAGTGCCGGGAGTATTGCATTCGACCTTTTTGGAGCACACCTTGTGTCACGCTGTAACCGTGCCTGTGTATACGGATGGCTTCAAGTCCCAAGAGGGGGTTGGCTTCCATGCCGTATCCCCTCTGTTTGAAGTCAGTGGGGCTCTGCGTCTGTCTTCACAGCCGAGCTGGTGGCAATACACCATTCTGTTAGGGAGATTACCCGGCGTGCCTGGTTGGAGACCGGATTGTGATCTATAGCGACTCACAAAGCGCCCTGAGTGCTCTCGGGGCATTGGAATCTCCGCATCCCCTGGTTCGTGATATCCATGATGCCACAGTTTTGGCAAGCGGGGTGGATGTCGAGATTATCTTCTGCTCGGTTCCTGGACATGTAGTAATTGCGGGGAATGTGGGTGCCAAAGAGTCTGCTAGGACCGGGTGACTGGACCAGTGTTTCGCTCTTTCTCACACCGACTATATGGCAGCAATACAGGCAGCTCTTCGGACTGCTTGGCAAAGAAGATGGGAGACGGTCGAGGGGAACTTAAAGTTGCGTGGCATTGTGCCGCGACTTCCTATGGACCTATTTCCCAATGCTGTGATGGCTTCAGGTCGCTTTCTGTCATCTCCGAATCGGGCACACTCGTGTGACGCATTGCCATTTGATGGAGCGCTCGCCTGCACCCTATTGTAACGACTGCGTTGACCCCCAGACTGTTCGGCACATTCTTGTCGAATGTCCCAGTCTCGATGATCTTCGCACAGGTTACCTGTCCCAGTACCAGGATGGCAGGGTTGCTACTGCCTGTCCCTTGTACTCAGGACAGATTTGTGCACACCGACCTGTGGACTTTTAGACTTTTTGGAGGAGGCCGGCCTTCTCTCCGTTATTTAATATTCAAATATGGATCGTGGTCTTCTTTGGCAGGGGAGGGTGGGCCTTCTCCCATCTATGGAGCTCGCTCTATATTTTTTCAATTCATTTGTGTTTCTTTTGCTTTTTGTTTATATTTTTTTCGGGGGGGGGGGGGGCGTTGATTTGGCTTTTAATATAGCCTAGATTTAGGCTACCTTGAGTATGGCAACTTATGCCCTAGAAGGCAGTTGCCAGATGAGATAATAATTAAAAAAAAAAACCCTTTGATACTGACTGATATTCAAAAGGGTTTCCATTTGACTATTGCCAGCCTTGATGCTAGCCTTTCTTCTGGGCTGACTTCCTCATGTATGCATCTATCAACTCATATGGCACTGCCATCGCTATTGATTACTCTAGCTCATTGGTTGCCATCATTGTAGGGAAACCACTGCTTCACCTTCCTTCTCAAGTGCTTTTTGTACTTGTAGAATTTTGTTATTCAGGCGGCTCTCCAGATTATCCACCAATTCCCCCCCTCCAGCAAATTTGTCATATAAATGGATTCCCACAGTACAATATGTGCACGCTCATTACTCTCTTCCTAACCTATATTTGAGGTTCATTTGTTCTCAGTTTTGTCCCCATAAGACTGTCATCTTTTGTTACGTGCCTTTCCACACCAGGATGCCTGGCAGTTCCACCCTGTAACAAAGCAAATTAATTGCACCCCTGGCTCTTGGTCATATTTTTACCCAAAGAGGTGATGCTGACCCAACTTCACCGGTGACATTATAGACTATGTCATGACACTTATTACTTGTGATGCCACCTGCTGCATCACTTGTTGCACATCTTGCTAATTACACATTTACTGACGGCTACCTTGTCCTTCTCTCCCCCCACCCTCATTCAAAGCAGCTGGATCTTGGCTGAAGACCCACAGTTTTCAGGAGATAATTTTCTCCTGTGCCAGGACTTCGGAATAGCTCCTCCGCTTGTGCTACCCAGGTTCCATTTACCATCAATTGGCCATTTAGGCAAATAAGTGAAAAGGATAGAGCAAAAATAAAATATTTGGTAAAAAACAAACAAACTGAGGGCTACGGTTAAATTGATCACTGTTAATTGTACAGATTGAATGATGCCTTGGAAGCCTCTATGGAAATTTTTGTACAAAAAACAGAATCAGGATTCAGAAGTACAAATTCCACCACGCTTTTTGGGAAAATCCCATTGAATTAAAATGGTGAAATAGTATTAGGTTGTCCGGAAAACAATGCTATTTTTCTTGCCGTAGCTTTATAATAAATAAAAGTTAAAATTGGTAAATAACAGATTGATTACTCATCTACCAATGTTTAACGTTATTTCTGCCCTTTTTGTAAGAGTTAACATCTCTGAATTAATAAACTCTTTAAAAGCTTTTACAGGTGCTTGGGTATGGATGGAACTGTTTATCTATATAGAGTTCTCACTAGGCTTGAAAATACCTATAGGAGAAAAGCCTGGGGAATAAAGTGGCTGAAGCAAAACTTCAATTCTCCAAATCATTTTTTGTCAATTTTGACATGCAGATGTCTATTATCACGAAGAATATTGGAACTTTTGTGATTGTAATGCTGAGTGCAATTACTGCAACTTCTTTACATTTCTTCTAGGTCCCATCAGGCTTTTACAGCTGTGATTGTTTGCATGCCTATTGTCTGGCATTGGCTCTCTCTTCTTCCTCTCATTGTAGACTCAGTTGTGCATCCTCTGTAAAGGAAACAATCCCATGGCTGAATTGAATCATCCAAAATTTTGGAAAATTTTGCTTAGGATTCATGCTGTGAGCTCAAATGTGAAGATCTTGAATGCTTGGTTGTCAATCTAAGGATGATGCAGTGGCTCAGAAACCTCACTCAGCATTCATACAAAAAGAACCCCTGAATTTGTTGCATAGATCTATGCATTCATTGACAACATCCCAGCCAGCAAATTAATGAGGTCCATAGCCAGGGACAAGGGAGTGTCAGTCTCTCTCCTCTGGCAGTTAGTGCAGAGGGATATCTGCTATATCCTCGGTCCAGATCATGGTGTTTGGGGTGGTCAGTAGCAAGGGCCACATTATGCCCTCATTTATCTTAACCTGGAGGACATCAGACTCAATATGGATGGCTATATCAAGTGTCTGGTGGAGTTGGTGTTGCCTTGGATTCAGGAGGTGGCTGCTGGAAGGCATACATGTACCATGCAAGCAAGAAGGGCCAGTTTCGTCTCAGACAGTTTCTTTGACTTATCACTCCAAACATCTGGCCTCCCAACTCCCCCAGACTGCAATCGACTTTTAATTAGGTGTGGGGGGGAGGAGTTGAGAGAAACACCAACACACCCTTGTGCGCCACCGAGGTAGAGTTTAACTCCAGGATAATCGCATTTTTCACCCAGTTAAACAGGGAAATCATCAACAGGGCCTACAGCAAGATTTTGACACTGCTTAGCAGCCATGGTTGAGGCTGATACCGATTTATTGAATAAAAGGAATAGTACAGGAATCCTTCAAGTCTTTAACCTGTAACTTTGGTAAAGATATCTGTATAAATAAACTGCATTCTTTTCTTTTATATTGAAGTCAGGCGACAAATTATCCACTGTATGTCAAGACACAAAACGGCATTATTTTCTAGACAACTTAATATAAATATGCCCATTTCCTAACATATATTTCACTTGTATCCTATTTTATCCATTTTTTATTACTCATTTAGCTTGTGTTTGCAGGTAAAATTTCTGATATATTTGCGTAGTATATGGTCCTTGTGAGTAAAGCACCAGCTAATTTTAAGGTTCTGCAATGGAATAGTTCACTAGTTAATATTTTAAGTCTTCTCATTAATATGGATTTGTACTTGTGCTCTTAAGAGTGGACTGATTGGAAATCTCCTAGTTTTATGGATGCTGGCTTTATATTGTTGTTTAGAATAATACCTTTTGCACAATCCAAGATGAAAATGCCTACCAATGCAGTCTTCCAAGGTACTATACCCCCACCCCCCACCCTCTTCAATCTCCTCCTGCATGACATATCCCTCTTTACTACCCAGTGTCTGATTAAACATCTCTGCTAATGACTTATTCATACTCCAATCCCCCTCCATACCCACAGCCTCCAGAAACCTAAGCAGGACCTACAATCCCCCTTCCCCTCCCCAACTGGTTTATGCTAAACAGAATGTTCACCTCCCTACAAAAATCAACAGTCACCCTCTTTACTGCTGTCCTAAGACAAACTCATCCACACATCTTGCTCTATGGCATACTTCTCCTGCTCAACTATAAAGCCATACATTGTTCACCACACACAAAACTACATTCAAAGTCATGTCCAAACTCATCACCTGCAGAACACTAACAATAACAAACACAAAATTGGACAACACAAAGAAATTGATAATCTTATACATACAGCTCATCTGTATCATACTGAACTAGGCACTCCTAGTCTAAGCAACAGCCATAGCAAATAGACACAGTCAGTACCTTAATACTTGGTAGGACCTCCCCACCTCCCTTGCCTCAAAGGAGCATGGTCAGAAAAATAAAAGGTAAAATGTTTATCGGGTACTCACTGAAGGATTAATACTTGGTAGTGGGGGTTCTTTCCACTTGATACACTCCCGGACACAATTAGGGACTGAAGCAAGGAAGGCTCAAAACTGCTCCACAACTCCTGGAGGTGATGAATGATCTTGAGTACAGAGGTGTTGCAGCTCTGTAGATGCCACTTTATAATGGACCAAAGGGTTTTTAATGTGTTTCAAATCCTGGCTATTCCCTAGCCAGGATTTAGTGCAACTCACAGATATTGAACCACTCCTTGATGATCTTAGTTGTGTATGCAGCTCCACTGTCCTGCATAAATCCAACTATGGCGAGCAACTCAACAATCATCCAGGGGGTTGTAGAACAGCTCCAATTACTTCTCCTTGTTCACAGTAACATTTTCCCAGATCACAAGTTTGCCATTTTTGTGATTCTCTGTATAATGAGGGTTGAGAGCATCTGACCCCCACTTCACCCTGACTTTACCTTCTCAGTTCTAAGTAAGAGTAAACATGGCCTCCTCACTCCACACCACTGGGTCCCAAACAGGCAACTTAGAAACAGTTTCCTGATTGGTGCGCATTGGTTGAAATGGAGATTGTTGCTGGAGCTGTCCAAAGATGATCCTAACAGAGCTGTTCATCAGCAGATGTGGGTTTTTCTAAGAGTCCCCTTTGAGGTCTTATGTGGTCTTCTCCCCGTAAGGGGCACAACGATTTGCTTTTCTGGACACTGTACTGACTGGACCCAGCACCCCATCTGGCCCCAGCTTAGCCTCTTCTTTCTGAAACCTACCTTCTTACTCTGCTTCCTCACTTTGCATACTTTCTCTCCGACCACTTTCTCTGGTTGCCCTATCACCCCTGAGCTCAGGTTGGGGGGGGGGGGGAATTAACAACCTGCTTCATCCCCACCCACACCTTCCTCACATCCTATTTCCTTCTTCTTTCAATGTCTTGATTTTATGCCTTGCTGATGGGCTGCGAGGACACTAGGTAGGAGGAGTGGCCTCAAATGGTTGCAGCTGGTTCTGCTGGCCCCCATATTCACTCCTTCCAGAGTGGGCTACTGCATTGGGTGATTAGCATTTGCGTCCTGTGAAAATACCAGGGTCACCAGGCCCATGAATGAGAAAAAAACATAATTAAAATCTCCCCCCATCGAACAATGAAGCTGCCTTTGCTCCCTCCCCCATGTGCTTTCAAAGGGGACCCTCCAAACTCCTTCTCCTAGGAGAGGAGGCTTACTCCTATCCTATGCCTATGGGTGCAGGGGACTACCCCTCACCCCCTTCTCTGGAGTCTCCTTTGGGTGAGTCCCCCCTATACTTTCTCATGGGAATGCCAAGAAAGCATGCCAGTGGCACATAATTCACCACTAAGGCGGTGATGGATGACAGCTCATCAGCCCATGCCCTTTAAAGTCCTGCTGGCATGCATATCAAGCTTACAGGGGTTCACTGTATCTGCCCCCTCTCTTTCCCGGCGGATGCTGGTTCGCCGGCCCAGGATAGGATGAAAGGTACCTTGAAGGGGACCTGTGGGGAGGCTGAGATGGACATGGTACCTAAGGTGACCCAGCACTAGATGGTAGAATCTTCCATGTGGTTGAACACGGGCTCAGTGCCAACCACATAACCAGAGTCTGCCCCTATAAAAGTCCTCAGATGGTGCTGGCACTCAAGGCCTTACAAGGAGAAGACGGATCTCCTCCCCATCTGGTGCCCCTGTGACAGCAAAGACTTTCTCCATTTCAGAGAAGGATCTTGCAGAGGCTGGCTCATCTGGCCAAGGGGCTCCTGCCAGTAGAGGGGAGAAGTGGGTTCATTCCATCCCCTCCTCTCTCAAACTGAAAAAGAAAAAAAACCCTCAAGGCTCCTCTTCCTCTGCGGGAGAGGAGCCACTTGATGCACACCCACAGATGTGATGCAGCACTCTACCATGAACTTTGTGAAAGGAATGGTTTATGTGAGGAAACTCATGGACTACTCCATTGATGGCACCTTAGAGCTGGCTGACCATGAAGCGGTAAGGTTGAACGTCTGATGAGAAAATGGAGGTACCTTGAGACCCACCCATACACTGTTCATCATGTTCGACTGTGACAAGCTCCCTGATTTAGTGTGTGCTGTTTGGTATCACTAACACGTGAAGGCATTCATGCCACTCCCCTGCAAAGGTGCTAAAACTGCCACTGCTTCTGCCATACTAATCACTCCTGTCGACGTGCAAAGTCGGGGTTACCCGAAGTCTGTGTAAATTGCTCCAAGGCCACACACGATAAGTCCAAATTGTGTGTGGTCAATTGTGGAGAGCTGCACCCCGCTTCTTTGAAGCAATGTGGTGCATATCTCCTTGAGAAGGAAATCCTGGCCATTCAGTCCCAATATCGTCTCTCATTTTGTGATGCTAAGGACTTGGTCGTGGGCATCTGGTGATGCTTGGGACATCTTATGCCTCAATGTTAAGAAAGACACCCTCTGTTCCTGGCCCTGGCTTATGAGCACGCTCGTTTCCGTGCCCATTCAGAACCCCTCTACTAGTTCTATTCACCCCGGGCGCTCCCTTGGTAGAACTGGCAGCATAGAGACTTCACACCCAGCCCCGGGTTAATCCAGGGCTCAACCCCTTTCCTACAGTGTGACTGTTTCCTGTAAGGCGAAACAGCCACAAGCCTCTACCAAGTCATTAGACTCACAGGAGGCAACATCTCTGAAGATGGTCATGAGGCCACCTTCCAGGGTTTCTAAAGCTGCCTCGCGAAAGCAGGGTTGGCAAAACCTCCCAAATTGTAGAAAGTTCCCCCCAAAACCTGGTTTTATTCTGGGTTTAAATAAAATAAAAAGAACTACACTTATTAGAATAATGTAGCAAAAGAATAGCTATCTCTATTTTTATAATAATAATTAATTAGTTTAATAATTATATAATAGTAAGGACAGATCATGATCGAGAATTGTGGGTACCCATGATATCCATAACCTGTATATGGAGAGATGAATAATTATGAGTATCGGAGAAATAACCTTAATTTTGATAAATATTTTTTGAAATTATAAACATAAATGTGTATTTTTAAATAAAATATTAAGTAGCGTTCATTTCCTGAAAAAAGCCCTATAAATTTATAAATGTTGACCCCCCTCCCCACCCTCCTGTTTTGTTTTGTTTTTTCACTAATGTCACTTGACCACCTCCCCCAAAAGGCGATAAAATCCTGGGGGTTTTTGGCTTGTTTTTTTTTCATTTGCCAACCCTGCTCTAAAGGAGGACAGCACTAAAGGAGTTTCGGCTCCTACACCGAGTGTCAGGCTGTGTGACTCGAAGGCAGTGGATCCTTCAAAGGAGGGACCACTGCCTCCAAAGCCTAAGGTTTCGAGGCAGAGAGAGGAAAAGACTTGCATGGTGAGCCCAACCCCCTTCGATAAGCCCTCAAAGGTGACAGCGCATTATCCGACAACAGTGCCTAGAGTTCTGCCTCCGGAAAACCTATGACCATTTCCTTTCCGGTCTTTTCTTCAAAGAGGGCCCCCGCATCTCGGAGCTAGATATTGAGAGGATATTCCTTCAATGGAATTGACATGTACTCTGGGCCAACTGGGAGGAGTTGCGGAGGCTCGTCTCATCCCATTTTCCCCTAGCTATCTTTTTGCACAAGACCATTCTGGGCATGTGCCTCCTGCCCACCCCACCGGGGTATAAAGGTTTTGCAACCCCACTACCATGGGATGGGAGCCGGGCAGGAGGATGCGGCATTTACACCCAGCATAATGTCTCCATTCTTCTCTTCGCTTTAGACACTTTTCAGGCAGTAGATGTTCAGCTGCACCTGGATAGGAGGTATACTGTTATTTCTGCGTACATTCCATCATCAGCTGACTTGGACTTGGGGGACTTTCTCCGCATCGTGGCACAGTTGCCAAGGGCCTTTCTCTTGCTCGGAGATCTGAACAGTAGACACCCCTTCTGGGGATTAATCCCTGGGGTTAAGCCCTTGCCAACCTGATCAACAAGTTAGAGAAAGGTGTCCTAAATGTGGATGAGTTTACGCATCACTGCCTGAGAACTGCTTCATTTTCCTGTTTCAATATATCTTTTTGCTCTCTGGATGCACAGGATAATTTAGGGTGGGGGGTTATCAATGACCTCCATAGTAGTGATCACTTTCCCATTCAAATATTTTCTGGGCCACTGTTGCCTGAGAGCCTGCCCCGTTGGTGCTTGGTGTGGTTGTCCACTTTTCAGGAAATGACTTATTTCTTTGTCTCAGTCAAGGAGTTTGGGTCGTTAGATAAGGTCGTTGAGTTCTTCTCCGGCAACCTCATTGCTGTGGGTCTAACTACTATGCCCTGAATGTCTGGCCATTTTGCATGCTGAACGCTCCTGCGGTGGTCAGGAGGCGTTAAGCTTACATGCGCTATTTGTGCCGTCTAAATGATTTCACTGTCAGTGAATTTTGTCCGGCTAGGTTCCAGTATGTTTTGAAGCATCCGCTGCTCTTCTTAGCGGGCATACGTGTCTTCACTCGAAGGGAAAACCCCTCTAGCAGAGGTGTGAAAACAAGTCAGAATGATTCTGGCAAGTTCTCGCCGGACCCCACATCCTTGGAAGAATCCTTCGTGACTGTTTTTTCCGCATTCTCTAGCTGGGATGCTGCTCTGCCATTCAATGCATGTTGTGATGTCGCAGAAGGCTGCGGAGGTGGAGAACTCTTCAATGACCAGTTTATTTTGAGGTATTGCATTCTGCACTCTTCGTGCACAGACACCACCCCTGATCCGGGTGATGTCCCGTATGCCATGCTTCGACAGATTGGTGAGTGAGGCATGGCCTTTCTGTTAGATTTGTTCGACAGGATCTGGGTGGAGGGTCTCCTCCCAGATTCCTGGTGAATTGCTACTGTGTGCGCTTTTTAAAAATCGAGGAGAGATCGTTCTAACCTCCTAGGTGTGCAAGTTGATGGAGAAATTGGTAAATGTTTGATTAGCCTCTCTTTTTTTTCTGGACAATGGATGGCCATTTGTCTTTTGCACATTGCGGCTTCTGCAAGTTCTAGTTCAGTTCGGTTGTTCTGCTCTGACTGGAAAATGCCATCTGTGAGGTCTTATTCCGTAGATAACACTATGCCATGGTGTGTTTTGATCTAGAGAAGGCTTATGATACCGCATGGTGATACGGTATCATGGAGACTCTCTACTCGATGGAGGCGAGTCGATGCCTCCGAATCTTTATATCTGAATTTTTATGAGATCTAGATTCCGCCTACAGGTGGGAGGAGCCCTCTCCGGCCCAATGGAGCAGTAAGAGGATGTCCCGGCAGTAAGTGTCCTCAGTGTCACACTTTTTGCCCTGAGTGTCAACTCAGTGCTGCCCAAAAATGTTCTTGCTACACTCTACATGTGCAACCTTTTGATCTCTTTTGGCGCAGCCCAACTGCAAACTGAAGCATCGACTCCAACAGGTATTGAACTGCGTCTCTTGCTAGGCCAAAGCACACAGGCTTGAGTTTTGGGGGGTCAAGACTAAGGTGGTGCATTTCTGCAACCATCTGTGGCTCCACCCTGACCCAGACTTGTTTCTAAATGTGGTTTGCCTGGAAGTGGTGGACTCGGACCATTTCCTTGGTCTTGTATTTGATTGATGCCTCACATGGGAGGCTCATATTCGCAGCCTTAGGGTCTCTTGTACCTGCGCCATGGATATTCTTCCGTAACATTCAGCACCTGGGGCACTGATAGGGCTATTGCCTTATTAATTATCAATCCTCTGTCTGTTCAAAGCTCGACTACAGATGCAAGTTTTATGCATCCCCAGCCAAGCGTGTATTACGGAAGGTGGACTCGATCCACCACACTGGCCTTTGCCTGGCAGCCAGTGCCTTCTACACATCCCCCATTGAGAGCCTACTTGTCAATGCTGGGGAGATGCCACTCACTCTGCACAGTGCATTATTTGCCTGTACGGGCGAGCCTGGTGCGCCTCTCATTCACCACCAGCTCTCACTGCATCCACAACTGATCTCGACAGTGCCTATGCCACCCTTAGCTGCCAGTCATACCCTAAGACCTTTGGGTTCAGAGCTAGGAAACTCCTTTGAGATCTCTGTCTGGTAGTGTCCCTGGTTCTGCCCAGGATGCCACCCTGGAGGGTACCACCTTTGACTATTTGTTGCCACGCTTTGCTACCAAAGCTACAGCAGCGGGAGTTTTGTGTTCAGCCTTTTTTGAGCACACTTTGTGTCACACCGGACCATGCCAGTGTATATGGATGGCTCCAAGTCCCAAGAGGGGGTTGGTTTCCACGCCATATCCCCTCTGTTTGAGTTCAACGTGGCTCTGCCAAGCACTGCATGTCTTCATGGCCAAGCTGGTTGTAATACACCCCTTGGTTTCGAGAGATAACTGGAGAGACTGGATTGTGATTTATAGCTATTCACAAAGCGCTTAGAGTGCTCTCAGGGAATTGCTATCTCTCTATCCCCTGGTTTGCCACAGTTTTAGCGAGTCGGGCAGATGCTGAGATTATCTTTGTTGGGTTACTGGACATATAGAATTGCATGGAATGAGCATGCCGATGAGGGTGCCAAAGAGTCTGCGAGGACTGGGCAACCAGACCAGCATTTTGCTCTTCCTCACACTGATTACATGTCAGGATACAGGCTGCTTGGCAAAGAAGATGGGAGACGGTTGAGGGGAACTTAAAGGTACATGCCATTGCACTACACCTGGTCCCATGGACCTCCCCTCTAATGCTCCAATGACATCAGGTTGCTTTCTGTCATCTCATGATTGGACACACTGCCATTTGTGTGAATGCTTGCCTGCACCTTATTGCGATGACTGCGTTGTCCCCCAGATTGTTTGGCAGCATCTTGTTGAATGTCCCAGTCTGGGTGATCTTGGCACACATTACCTGTCTTGGTACCGCAACAATGGGTGTCGCTACAGCTTGCCCCTTTTACTTGGGATGGATTTATGCTCACAGTCTTGTAGACTATACAACTTTTTGAAGGAGTCTGACCTGCTTGCATACAGACTTGTGGACTATATGACTTTTTGGAGGAGGCAGAGGAGGCTGGCTTCCTCCTTTATTTGATTCGTTGCCTTTTTGCTTAAGAAAACAATTAAGCCTCTGTCCTTTTTTATCTTTATTTGGGGTTTGCATATTATTTGTTTTCTAATGTAGCCTAGTAGTAAGCTGTGGTGAGTACGACAAGTTTATGCCCAAGTAGGCCAGATGGCCTCTTTAAAAAAAAGGAAAGAACGCTGCCATATTACTTGTTACATATTTTTGTGCCAATTATTATGGTGCTCGCTGTACATAAGATAATAAGATACAAACAGGGCAAAATAGTGCCCTCTGCATAGCAACCACCACAATATACTACCACTATACCAAAATATAAATCCTCCAAATTGAGGACCACCTAATCATGATGGGCATGCAGTTCTTCAACTACCCCACTGCCCCTACACCCAATTACTAGATAACCTACTCCTTACCCCACAAAACCAGACGACTATAGAGCACATAAACACCAACTTAGCACTTCAAAACCAGCCACAAAAATGTCCTATTCCTCTCTCACACACACACACACACACACACACCCTATATCCATCAATCTGCAGCAACCTTAAATCCCGAAACAAGGAATTCCAATGGCTCACTTGCCATCATTTCACCACTCCACCCTATATGAATATAACAAGAGGGAAAGTCCTTCCAATGACCTCCAGCACTTACAAGTGCCTTTGAATGGCTAAATGATGCTTCTGCCACTAGATGGCACCAAATTCGAAGGCAGATTTTAAATATCTTGGGTGAATAACCCTATGTCCCATGGTCATATTGGTCATTCCATGGCTCTAAATGGGTACAATTGAACTTTACTCTCTTAAAAAAAAAATGATGCCTTGACCTGTCTCTTCGCCACAGTGAAAACAGATTAGACCCCATCACCATCATACACCCTCCCCACCCCACCCCTACTGCAACCTGAAAACACTCACTACCTCAGCCTATTCTGGCCTCCCTCATGACCATCTCAGAACCATCTTTTAATATGTCTCATCCTCTGTAAAAGACTACATGCCATGGCAGCCTTCCTGAGTACTGCTTGGTTCATTTGAAGGGAACCAATGGTGTTACAAAGTATAAGTGCTGCTTGGTTCGTTTGAAGAGAATCTGAGGTGAGACGAATAAGTACTACATGGTTTATTTGAAGAGAACCTGTAGTGCAACAAAATATAAGTAACTTTTGTCACAAGCTTTTTTTGAGAAGAAAGATTTTAATCTTTTACACCAATTATAATTGTGAAATATTTAATTTAAAAAAAAAACAACAGTCACAGTATACAGCTAGCATCCATTCTGTATCATTGTTCCATTGAATGAAAGTATAATTTTAAAATGTTAAGTAGCTAGTTGCTTGAGCTGTAAGTTCTCGTTAAAATGATTTTACAATTGTATTATCTATTAAAGGGTCGTACTGGTGTTATGATTTGCTGTTTTATGCTTCACTCCAAAGCAAAGTTGACTGCAAGAGAAGCCCTTGACTTTTATGATGACAAAAGAACCCATGATAGGAAAGTAAGTTCATGTATGCTTAGTATTAATTTTATAAACATCCAGGACTAAATCTAGAGTTGAGATATTTAAATCTTAACTTCAAAGTTACAAAAACAGGCTTTCATGGTATTTACCATATGGTATTTACCAATATTTCTCTATCCTGATGAAACTTTGTATTACTAAGCCATTCCTAGAATGCTGAGATGTAGGCTCTTAAGCTTTTAAGTGGAAGAATAATTCAAAATTGATGTCAAATCAGCTGGCATTTTAACTGAAATCTTTGGTATATTCCTTTCAACTCTGAACCTATTATTTGTTTTATCATTTGTATTTAAACCTACCTTTTAATGCAATCATATACTTTATGCTTCCTTCTAATTAATACTACTTATCCACAATAGACACAAAATTCCTGTCATGCTATAGTAGTTTTCTTTGTTGTTTTACCTCACAGAGGGGTACCCTTTGTAGATTTGCACATGGTGTACATGGAAGGGCAGCATGTCCTCTTAAGCTGAGTGCAAGTATGCCAGCTTGCTTGCACTCAAGTTGTTCCCATATAGTGATGTACTAATCCAAATTACACTCCTCCTGCCTCAACCATCTAGGAAAGTCACAGAGGTGGGCAAACTGCAGCCTCCCTTGCATTTCAGAATTTAGAGCAAAAATCTCACCTTAAACACACATTCTGTCAAATTTTGGAACGCCTTTGAAATTTTAATAGGTTTGCATTCCCTAATAAAATTACTTTATATATGTAGGCCTAGTTTTGTATTTTGGGTCATTATTCAAGTTTGGCAATATTGAAAATTGCGTCATAATTAATTGTAAATTGTGGTTTGGATTCCACGTGAAGCTGTAAGTTCCCACTCTGATATAAGTCTGGAAACAGTTTAAAAGGGGTCTCAAAACTGAAAAAAAACAAGAACAAAAACCTTAATTAATAGGTAGCTATATCTATGAGTATGTAATATATGCAAACAAATGCACAGAGGTAATTGCAATTAATTTATATGTATTTAAAATTTGCATCTAACTATTTAAGTGCGGCCTGCAAAGCTTTACCCCCGTAAGGGGCGCAGCGATTTGCCATCCTGGCCGCCGTGCTGACGGGATCCAGCGCTCCGTCCGGCCCCAGCTTAGCCTCTCTTCTTTCCTTCAGATAGCCCGATTTCTCCCCTACCTCGTCGCTTTTCATACAACCTCTCCCACAACTTTCTCTGGTCAGCCTCTAATTTCACAGGGTAGATGCTGACCTTCTTCTCAAGCCAACCACCCCGGATCGGGGCTGGGGGGAGAGGGGACATTGTTCCCTAACCCCTCAGCTCCGGTTCGGGATGGGGGTTTTTTAACAACCTGCTTCATCCCCACCCATACCTTCCTCACATCCCCTTTCCTCTCCTCTTCACATTCTATCAATTTTATGCCGTGTCCAAGGTGGAGCCGCCATGCCGATGGACTGCCAGGCCACCAGGCGGGAGGGGTGGTCCCGAATGGCGGCGCCTGGCTCTGCCGGGCTAGTAAGCACCTCTCGCAGTGCGGGCAACTGCGAGAGGTGATGAGCTATTGCGTCCCGTATTAAAAAGAGGGTCACCATGCCCATGTATGACACAAAAAACAAAAAACCCAACCCCCAACTTCCCCAAGAAAATCAACGGAGCCGCCCTCGGGCAGCTCCACCGAGAAAATGGAGGTCCCCTTCCCTTGTGCTTGCGCAAGGGACCCTCCATAATTCTTTAACCGGAGAGGAGGCTTACTCCTCTCCTACGCTTACGGGTGTAGGGGACTCCCCCTCACCCCCTTCTCTGGAGGTGCTTTCGGGCACTTCCCTATCTCCAGCGGCAGTCCCTCCTTTGCTTTCTAAGGGGACTGCCAAGAAAGCCAGCAGGCAGCCCATTGCCGACCGTCCTTCGTGCAAGCGGCTCGGTAGGGCAAACCCCCTTAGGGGGGAGAGGGAAGCCAGGCCCCTTCGGTCGCTTCCCTCAAAAGACCTGCTGGCAAGAATTTTAAACCTTGCTGGGGTCAAGGCCTGTGTCTCCCCACACAAGACTGGCGACACTGCCAAGGGGACCTGCGATGTCCTGGGAGGGGATGGCCAACTGGAGGCCCCTCCTGTGATAGACATGGTCCTTGAGGAGACCCAGCCTCAGATGGTAGGGCCTCCCATGGGGGGGAATCCGGGCTCGGCGCCAAGCACCGAACCCGAATCCGCCCCTATGCAAGGTCCCCCTCAAACGGCCGAGGGCTCCGAGGCAGTAAAAGGAGGGGAGGGATCTCCTCCGACAGGTGCCCCTACGACGACCAGAACCTTCTCCATTTCAGAGAGGGACCTGTCTGAGGCCGGCCCATCTGGCATGGGGGCTTCTGCCGGCGGAGGTGAGAAGCGGGTTCATTCCCCACCCTCCTCTCCTAAAAAGAAAAATACTAAAAAGACGAAGAAGACTCGGGGCTCCTCTCCATCCGCTGGGGCTGCGGGGACGGATGGGTCTGCTGCCACTTTGGTAGGCGACCAAGCCAAGATCGGCACATCCGGCCCCTCTACCCCCTCGTGTGCGGAGCCCCTGACTAAGACTAACACCAAGAATGCACAGGGCGGAGCCTCGATGACATCGGATGCCCCTCATTCAGAGGTTACCTGGCGTTTTCGAGCCCGCTGGCTTCAAGCGCTTCCTCGTTATTCGCTCCACTGATGGCACCATGTTGTCCAAGGGCAACATGATCCATCAGAGGAGAGGATTAGCTAGTGCAATTGGTAGAGAGCCGAAGGTAACCCGTTTCTCGGACGGGAGCCTTCTGGCGAATGCGGCGAATCCCGCCGAGGCGGCCAAGATAAGTGCTCTTCGGACACTTAATGGCACCCCGGTGAGTGTGACGCCGCACTCTACCATGAACTTTGTAAAAGGAGTAGTTTATGCGAGGGAACTCGTTGACTACTCCATAGAAGACATCACCCTAGAGCTGGCCGACCATGGGGCGGTGAAGGTCGAACGTGTGATGAGAAAACAGGGAGGGGCCTCGAGACCCACCCCTACACTCTTCGTCACGTTCGACTGTGACAAGCTCCCTGAGTCGGTGCGTGCCGGTTGGTACCGCTACCGCGTAAAGGCATTCGTGCCACTGCCGCGGCGGTGTTATTACTGTCACCGCTTCGGCCACACGAATCGATCATGTAGACGTGCAAAATCGGGGTCACCCGAAGTCTGTGTAAATTGCTCCAAGGTCGCACACGATAAGTCCAAATCGTGTGTAGCCAAGTGTGTCAATTGCGGAGAGCCGCACCCTGCTTCTTCGAAGCAATGTGGTGCATATCTCCTTGAGAAAGAAATCCTGGCCGTTCAGGCCCAGGATCGACTCTCATTCCGCGAGGCTAAGGACTTGGTCCTGGCGCGCCCGGCTCTGCCTGGGACGTCATATGCCTCAATAGTTAGAAAAGCACCCTCTGCTCCTGGCCCATCCAGGCCAACGAGCACGGTTGTTTCCGCGCCCATTCGGAGCCCTTCTGCGGGCTCTACTACACCCGGGCGCTCCCCTGGTAGAGCTGGCGGCAAAAAGGGTTCACACCCAGCCCCGGCTAAAACCAGGGCTCCCCCCTCTTCCCCCAGCGTGACCGTTTCCCGTAAGGCGAAACGGCCACGCGCCTCCACAGAGTCGTTAGACTCACAGGAGGCAACACCCCTGAAGATGGTCGCTAGGCCATCTTCCAGGGTTTCTAACGCTGTTCCCCGAAAGGAGGACAGCAACAAAGGAGCTTTGGCCCCTTCGCCCACGCCCCGAGGTGGAGCGAGTGGCTCGGAGACGGAGGTTCCTCGAAAAGAGGGCCCCCCGCCTCCCAAGCCGCAACGCCCGCCTAAGGTTTCGAGGCGGAGGGAGGAAAAGACTCGCATGGCGAGCCCAACCTCCCCCAATAAGTCCTCGAAGGCGACAGCGCCTTCAGCGCTTTGTCCGGCCAACAGCGCCCGGGGTTCTGCCCCCGGGAAGCGTACGGCCATTCCCGTGAGGGTCTTCAATTCGAGGAGGGCCCCCGCGTCTCCTCCGAGCTAGGCCTGGAGGGCATATTCCTTCAATGGAATTGCCGTGGACTCCGGGCCAACTGGGAGGAGCTGCGGAGGCTCGTCTCGTCCCGTTCCCCGTTAGCTATTTTTTTGCAGGAGACCATGCTAGGCGCGTGCCCGCTGCCTGCCCTCCCGGGGTATAAGGGTCTTGCGACCCCACCACCGCGGGTTGGCCGGGCTGGGGGATGCGCGGTTTACACCCGGCATGATGTCTCCCTTCTTCCTTTCTCTTTAGATACCTCCTTTCAGGCAGTGGCTGTGCAGCTGCACCTGGATAGGAGGTATACTATCATTTCTGCGTACATTCCACCGTCAGCTGACTTCGACGCGGGGGACTTCCGCCGCGTCGTGGCACGGTTGCCGAGGCCCTATCTCTTGCTTGGAGATCTGAACGGCAGGCATCCTCTCTGGGGAGATTACTCCATAAATCCCAGGGGACAAGTCCTTGCCGATCTGATCGAAGAGCTTGAGATGGGTGTCCTAAACGTGGATGAGTTTACGCATCACTGTCCGAGAACCGCTTCATTTTCTTGCCTTGACCTATCTTTGTGCTCTTCGGATGCACAGCCTGATTTTGATTGGGGGGTGGTCGATGACCTCCATGGTAGTGATCACTTTCCCATTCAAATATCCTTTTCAGGGCAACTGCCGCCTGAGAGACCACCTCGGTGGTGCTTGGCGCGGGCGCGGTGGCCTGCATTTCAGGAAATGACTGAATTCTCTATCTCAGTCGAGGAGTTTAGGTCGGTAGATGAGGCCGTTGAGTTCTTCTCCGGCAACCTCATCGCCGTGGGCCTGACTACTATTCCTAGGACGTCTGGCCGTTTTGCACACCGACCACTCCCATGGTGGTCGGCCGAGTGTGAGACGGCCCTCAAACAGAAGCGTTATGCCTACATGCGCTATAAGCGCCGCCCGAACGATTTCACTGTCGCTGAATTTCGTCGGGCTAGGGCTAGGTTCCGGTATGTTTCGAAGCACGCCCGCCGCTCTTCTTGGCGGGCATACGTGTCTTCACTTAACGGGAAGACCCCGTTAGCTGAGGTGTGGAAGCGAGTCAAAAGGATTCGGGGCAAGTTCTCGCAGGACCCCCCTCCTGTTCTCCAGGAGAATGGGACCGCAATCTCGGACCCCGCGTCCGTGGCGGAATCCTTAGCGACCGCTTTTTCCGCATTCTCTAGCCGTGATGCTGCTCCGCCAGCATTCAATGCACGTCGTGATGTCGCGGAAGGCCACCGGCTGGACTTTACCTCTAGAGGCGGAGAACCCTTCAACGACAAGTTTACTGTGAGTGAGTTGCGTTCCGCTCTCGCTTCGTGCGCGGACACCGCCCATGGTCCGGACGATGTCCCGTACGCCATGCTTCGACACCTGGGTGAGCGAGGCATGGCCTTTCTGTTAGATTTGTTCAACAGGATCTGGGTGGAGGGTCTTCTCCCAGACTCCTGGCAAATCGCTACTGTGCTCGCCTTTCGCAAACCGGGGAGAGATCACTCTACTCCGAGGCTTTCCTTCGTAGACAGCACTACGCCACGGTGTTTTTCGATCTGGAGAAGGCCTATGATACCGCATGGCGATACGCTATCATGGAGACTCTCCACACGATGGGGGCGAGGGGACGCCTCCCAATTTTTATATCTCAATTTTGGGAGATCGTCGATTCCGCGTACGGGTGGGGGGAGCCCTCTCCGGCCCAAAGGAGCAGGAAGGGGGTGTCCCGCAGGGAAGTGTCCTCAGTGTCACACTCTTTGCCCTGAGCATCAACGGCATCACCTCGGTGCTGCCGGAAGATGTTCTCGCTACGCTCTACGTGGACGACCTTTCGATCTCTTTTGGCGCGGCCCAGATGCCAACTCTGGAGCGTCGACTCCAACAGGCATTGAACCGCGTCTCTCGCTATGCCGAAGCGCACAGGTTTAGGTTTTCTTTGGCCAAGACTAAGGTGGTGCACTTCTGCCGCCATCCACGGCTTCACCCCGACCCAGATTTGTTTCTTAATGGGGTGCGCCTGGATGTGGTTGAGTCGCACCGTTTCCTTGGTCTTGTATTCGACCGACGCCTCACCTGGGAGGCTCATATTCGCGGCCTTAGGGTCTCTTGTACCCGCGCCATGGACATTCTCCGTTCCGTGACGTTCAGCGCTTGGGGCGCTGATAGGGCTACTGCCTTACTTTTTTATCGATCCTTTGTTCGCTCGAAGCTCGACTACGGATGCGAGTTTTATGCATCCGCAGCCGAGCGTTTATTGCAGAAGGTGGATTCGATCCACCACACCGGCCTTCGCCTTGCGACTGGTGCCTTCCGCACTTCCCCCATTGAGAGCCTGTTGGTCGATGCTGGGGAGATGCCACTCGCTCTGCGCCGCGTGCAGTGCATCACTCGCCTGTACGCGCGAGCCCGGCGCCTCCCTCAGTCACCAACAGCTCTCACTGCATCCGCAGCTGATCTCGATGGTGCCTATGCCGCCGAGAGACGCCAGTCATACCCTAAGCCCTTTGGGTTTAGGGCCAGGAAACTCCTTCGAGAAGTAGATATAGCTCTCGGGCCGGTGGCGCCCCTGGTTCTGCCCAGGACGCCACCCTGGAGGGTACCACATTTGGCTATTTGTCGCCACGCCTTCTCCCAAAGCTTGTACTGCGCCGGGAGTATTGCGTTCGACCTTTTTGGAGCACACATCGTGTCACGCTGGAACCGTGCCAGTGTATACGGATGGCCCTAAGTCCCAAGAGGGGGTCGGCTTCCACGCCGTATCCCCTCTGTTTGAAGTCAGCGGGGCTCTACCAGGCGCTGCGTCTGTCTTCACGGCCGAGCTGGTGGCAATACACTACTCGGTACGGGAGAATACGCGACGTGCCCGGTTCGGAGACCGGATTGTGATCTATAGCGACTCACAAAGCGCCCTGAGTGCTCTCGGGGCATTGGAATCTCCGCATCCCCTGGTTCGCGATATCCGTGACGCCACGGTTTTGGCGAGCCGGGCAGATGTCGAGATTATCTTCTGCTGGGTTCCTTGACATGTAGGAATTGCGGGGAATGAGGGCGCCAAAGGGTCCGCGAGGACTCTGCGACCGGACCAGCGTTTCGCTCTTCCTCACACCGACTACATGGCAGGAATACGGGCAGCTCTTCGGACTGCTTGGCAAAGAAGATGGGAGACGGTCGAAGGGAACTTAAAGTTGCGTGCCATTGCGCCGCGACTGTTCCCATGGACCTATCCCCCAATGCCGCGGCGGCTTCAGGTTGCTTTCTGTCGTCTCCGAATCGGATACACTCGTGTGACGCATCGCTATCTGATGGAGCGCTCGCCTGCGCCCTATTGCAACGACTGCGTCGTCCCCCAGACTGTTCGGCACATTCTTGTCGAATGTCCCAGTCTGGGTGATCTTCGCTCACGATACCTGTCTCGGTACCGGGATGGGCGAGGTCGCTCTTGCCTGTCCCTTGTACTCGCGACGAGTGCTTGCACCATGACTGGTGGACTTATTGACTTTTGGGGGGGAGGCCGGCCTTCTCCCCTTTATTTAAGGTTCCTTTTTTTTGTTATTGTTTTGTTTGTATGTTGCACTCTCCTGCACCGGGGTGAGGGGGACCTCCCCCAGCTGCCGGAGATTGCTTCGATTGTTAAGTTTTTCCAATTTATATCATTGTTAAGTTTTCATTTTTTTACTTTAAAGTAGCCTAGTTCTAGGCTGTCGTGTTTTTCGGCGACTTATGCCCAAGTTGGTAGTTGCCAGATGGGCTCTATAAAATTAAAATAATAAAAAATCCGGGCCAACTGGGAGGAGCTGCAGATGCTCGTCTCCTCTCATTCCCTGTTAGCTATCTTTATGCAGGAGACCATGCTATGTGTAAGGCCCTGCCCCTGCTAGCTATCTTTATGCAGGAGACCATGCTAGGTGTAAGGCCCTGCCCACCCCCCTAAGGTATAAGGGTTTTGCATCTCCACTGCTATGGGATATTACTACTGGGCAAGAGAATGTGTGATTTACACCCAGCATGATGTCTCCATTTTTCTTTTCGCTTTGAATACCCCCTTTCAGGCATTAGTAGTGCATCTGAACCTGGATAGGAGGTATATTGTTATTTCTGTGTACATTCCACCATCGATGAGCTGGAGATAGGTGTCCTAAATGTAGATGAGTTTATGCATCCTTGCCCGAGAACTGCTTCATTTTCCTGCCTTGATATATTCTTTTGCTCTGGATGCACAGCCTGATTTGGGGTGGGGGTAGTTGATGACCTCTATGGTGTGATCATTTTCCCAGTCAAAATATTTTCTTCTGGACCACTGCTGCCTGAGAGACCCTGCTAGGTGGTGCTAGGTGTAGGCGAAGTGGTATGCATTTCATGAAATGACGGATTCCTCTATCCCAGTCGAGGAGTTTATGTCAGTGGATGAGGCTCATCAGGCTCATAGCCGTGAGCTTGACTAGTATTTCTAGCCCCTCTGCTGTTTTGCACACTTCCGTGGTGGTCAGCTGAGTGTGAGGTGGTCCTCAAACAGAAGCATTATGCCTACATGCGCTATAAGTCCCACCCGAACAACTTCACTCTTGGTAAATTTTGTCAAGCTAGGGCTAGGCTCCAGTATGTTTTGAAGCACACTCGTGGCTTTTCCTGGTGGGCATACATGTCCACAGTATATACATATATACATCTAATCTATACACCTATATATATATTAGGAGGAGGACCACTTTACCCAACAAAAATACTGTCACACCAAATCTGCAGATATATTCCCAACTGAAACAGAAAAGATTTTTCCTTAATGGATACTTCCTTATGGATAAACCATTCATAATATGCAGATCCTTAGTTACTCAAATGCTCTTACACCCTCAATTGGTGCCATAAGACCCCTCTACTACCATTCAAGATCATCTATCAAACTCAAATCTTTGTGAGCAGCACTGTTAACACATCCAAATTTGTGACAGGGAAATCTCAATCTTATTGAAGGAGCTCCTGCCTTAGCTTAGAGTGGGAAAAGGGACCCAGGGTTGGTCCTATGGGTGGCAAGAATATGGTCACGGGTTATATGCAGCCTCCGTGTGATCTTTCCTTCAGCTGAAATTAATTTAAAGTTCTGGTTTGGCTCACAGATAAGAGGACTGGAGGTTGACCTGGTAGCTGCCAAAGTATAAGGAGCTTACAGTTTATATATGGTAGGCCAGTAGGCCCTAGGGCCTACCATATATAAACTGTAAGCTCCTGATACTTTGGCAGCTTGAAGTGCTGACTACTTCTTGTGGTAGACTATTTGATACAGTTATGAAGGAAAATTTTCCTTTTTTTTCTATACAGATGGATTTCGGTCCTTAGGGTATTTCCTTGTTTTCTGTGCAGAATCATTTTACCCTACCCCCTTCCTTTGAAATATTTTCCTTGTTTTTGCTGTACTAGTCTGAGGTACGAGTCTTCCTGAATATTGTTGTGGTTATATTTCCAACCATTTTGCTCATTAGATAATTTTTTCATGTTCCTTTATAGGGTGTAACAATCCCAAGCCAAAGAAGATATGTTGAATACTATGCCAAATTAGTAGCCAATGGATTCAAGTACAAACCAGCATATGCAAGGTTAATAGAGGCTCGCTTAAGTCCAATCTCTAATATGAACTCAGGTAAAGCCTTTTCCCTGCTCTATTCTATCCTAGTAGCTTTTTGTAAGTATGAGAAAAGTTAACATGTTTTATTTTTAATTAGCTTACATCAAAGCACCTGCCCATCCTAAATACGCTATGTACCTTTCACCTATTGTATTCCCTTAGCTTCATTTTTATTAATACAAATATAATGCCCATAGAGGTGTACATCACTGTCACTAGCCATGGCCAGAAGGGATACAACTCGCAGGTATCCGAGCTGCGGAAAGGACTGGACCATATTTCTCTCAAAGTGAAAGATGAAGAATCGTGTCTTTTCCGAGGAGACATTAAAATAGAATTGAAACGTACCAATATTGTCCGCAGGAAAGTGAGTTGAAATCTAAGTTATGTTAATGCATGTACCCCAATCGCTTTTGTTTTTAACCTGTTAAGCATTTTTGACAACTATAAGGCACAGAAAACATTTATTGGGTCACTGGCCTGAGGGTAACTGATGCTTGACAGGTTAAGATAATGCTTTCTTAGTAATTTAGCCTATCCAGAAATGTATATATCTAATTAAGTATATAATTTCCTCTACTTCCTAAATGGATGATTGATAAATATTATACTTAGATTTAGCAACCTAAAATTGAATGGAGGAAGTGCTTTTTTCCATCTTATAATTTAACCATTAACTTAACCAAATTATTGGGGGGTTTTTTGTTGCTTTAGAATTGATTATATTTGATTAATTTTGCCAAGTTATCTCAGAGGGGAGGGTAATTTTTGTTGCTATTTTTTAAGATCTGCTTATATAGACTAATAAAAATAGTAAGATCAATCTTATGTATATGTTTTACAATTCAAGGCATTCACAAATTACATTATTAGTTTTATACTCAAATGAGGATTTTAGGGGACATTGGCTCAAACAGTAAGCCCCATGAAACCAAGACACAAGATTTTTAAGATGGTAGCTTAAGCTGACCAACTGATTTCCTTCTCCAGGGCTCCTTATTTATATTGAATGGACTATGTTTATAAACCAATTTATGCAAGCTGCACTCTGAGTCTTCTATTTTAAATAGACATGTGTATGTCAGGAGTATTGTTGCCCCATAAATTATATACTATCCTACTTCTGTATGCAAATAAAATCTTTTAAAAGTTTGTGCTTCTTTTAGGGGATATTGAAAATTAATGTCAGGAGAGGTTGAAATTCAATTAGGTTTAGGACTGTTTCCCATTTTGGTGGCCAAAGACTTCATCCTATATTCTGTTTGATTTGCAGCAGATAAAATATTTGTTTTTCTCTGGTTACTTCTCATCAGGAAAAGGTGTTGAGTGCTTGGTTGAACACCCAATTTATCTATGAAGAAGGCAAGAAAGTATCTAATGGGGTAGATCCTCCAAACTGCCCTTATAAAAACTACAATAAAATGCCCAATATTAGACAAAGGTAAGTCTTTGTTTAGTTTAATCTCACCTGCCAAGGTGCAAGAGTCAATGCATCATTGGAGGATTACTATTAGTCCTGAAGTAAAGATTATTTATATTTTTTATGCATAATGATTACCAGTAAAAAAGTGGGTCAAACAAGGTATGAGAAGGGTCTTTATTAGTGTTGCCCTCGGCTTCGATTTCTCCCCTATGTCACCAACCATGATGAACTCTGCCAACTGTACAGGGTTCTGCCAGAGATGCTGTACTTTGTGTATCTGGAGATTTTGTGTCAACTGTTGGACATATTGTGAATCAATGTTGAACTGCCTGGTTCCCAGTGGCAGTGGGGGCAGATATTTGTCACTACGCCAGTATGGTACTTGTATGTTTAGTTTTGGGTGTTGAGTGCACTGGGGCCTTGCTAAGGTGACCCGTTTGTGGTGTAGGAGGGATTTTTCCTCGGGGTGGAATGGCATTGAGGTGGTGGTTTAAACCCAGAGATTGTATGATGTGTTGTGTGTATATGGATAGTTTTGTGGGTGATTTGGGTCTAGTTTTGGGGTAGAGGGATTTTTTTGGGGGGGGTGTTTTGGTCTAGTATGGCATAAATTGTTGTGGTTGTCACATGGGTAGTGGTATGGGTCTTGCAAGTCGTGCCATGAGTTTCTTGCATCAGTACCAGATGACTATCTTTAATTAAAGAATTTTTTGTTTTTTGTAGGAGTGAGGTGATGTGCGTAATTAGATTGGTTGCTGACTGTACTGGGCAGAAACTGTGTTGGGAGGTTTTTGTGGCATGTGTGGGTTTATTTTGTTTTACCAGACATTCCATGATTTTGGAGATGTTGCAAAGTAAGGAGATTGGCTGGTGTGATGCAGATATCTTCTATCATGTACAAGAAAAAACACTGTTTGGGAGCATAAAGTTTATTAAAATGGGACTAGTTTTGATATGTAGTTTCCCATATCATCTTCAGTCGTTAACTAAGAGAAATCGACAAAGAAAACTGAAATATATTATAACAGGCAAATGACATTAATCAGGAAGTGTTAGCTTTAGGTGATTTACAATTTCCTTTAAAATGAAGTTTGATACATTTATGCTGCCCTTCTGACAAATTGAAATTTGGAATTTCTTTGATTAATCAGGATTCAATCATTTTTCTTTTATTATAATTGTTACTGTCATAGAATACCTCTTTTTATCACTCCACACCTGACACCACTTTTGTCATGGTATACCTTGTGGAACGTGAAGTACTTCTTTGATGAAGTAGGTGTTGATCTAAGAGTGCTAATTTTGTTGTTTTTAAGGAAGAGCCGCTTCAACACATAAGGATGAGAAGGAGACACACAGGAATTCCCCAAATAAACTTATACTTTAAATTTAACAATTTACTACCCAAACACAAAACATGAACCACAAAAATACTCTGAATTTTAAAATACACAATTACTTCATTTAACTTGACACTCTAATATTTGCTAATTCGATGCTCACTTCAATTTAAAAAAAAAAAAATGCTAACAGCCTTTACTGGCCGCAACTACCTTTGTGGATACCCCTTGGAACGGGTTTGCATCTGACCTTGAACTCACTGAGCACTTTACCTCGGGAATGTTATTGTCTCCAAGACGCATTCCGACTGGCCAGATGGAGGTTGCGGACGAATAACTTGAAAGCCACAACTGACTTTGGAGAGTGTGCAGCTGGGGTTCACACGCTTTCGGCAGGAAGGGATATCACCACAGGATAGTGAAAGAAGGTTCCTTTCTCCTCTTCAGATTACTCTGAGGAGTAATTCGCACTGTCTAGCCATGCGCTAAGGCTTGAATACCTTGACTCAGGGGAGTGCTAGAGGGGGGGGGAGTTACTTCAAGGGCGAGGATAGAGGAGGATGGGTTTCTCTGACGAGAATAAGTTGAACTTGAACAAGTTAACTTAAAGGTTAGTTCGGTAACCAGGAACTAGCTTGATGATGAGCTTCTTCTTAGCTCCAGTCTTCCTCAAGGGTGAGGCCTATCTCAGTGTTTTGGGATACACCAAGATAGCAGGAGGGGGTGGTTCTCTGACGAGAAAAGTTGAACTTGGTTCCTCAACCAAGTTAACTTATATGTTTAGTGTGGCCACTGGGTAACGTGCTCGAGGGGGAGCCTTTTCCCTCTTCTTTTCTTAATTCCTCAAGGACGAGGAATATCCCTGGGCTTTAGGATGCACCAGGATATGAGGAGTGTCTCTGACGAGAGTAAGTTGAACTTGAACAACTTAACTTAATGTTTGGTTTGATAACCAGGGACTAGCTCTAGGATGACCTGCTTCTTTGCCCCCTTGGTAGCCCTGCCTCTCTTGCAGGGGACTTCATAGTCTGGCGACTCACGTATTCTACCTGTCCAGTCTTGGTAGCTCAGCCTCAATCCGGGAACTTCGTAGCCTGGAGACTCATGTATTCTACCTGTTCAGTCTTGGTAGCCCGGCCTCAATCCGGGGACTTCATAGCCTGGAGACTGACGTATTCTACCTCATTTTTCCCCAAGTCTTTGTTATTTATACCTCATCACCCCACTGGGCTAGGGGTAGGAGGGGGGGGGCTTGTGGACAGGCCCAGGAGGGTTCTTATTCCAACGGGTTTTCTCACAAGTCTTACCTCAGCTCCCGTTGGCCTTCGAGCTTGAGAGAAACGCGTCTCCAATTTCTTACTTGAGGTGAAATTGAATATGCACTCATAGTGGAGATCTGGCTGTTTAAAACCATTCGGCTTTTCATAGAGACCAGTGGCAAGGGGCTGTGGTTACGAGCTTGACCCACGTTGCCTGGCCCGGACGTTCTTGCAGTTACTGTCCCGTGTCTCCACTGAAAGAGAATGGGGGAGTGACGATTTCCCTGCAGTTACAATGGTAAATTATTTGGGCACTAGGGAAATCTATTATGTATATGATTGGCATTTTTTATATGGTAAAAATACTAGAAGTATTGCTTGCTCTATGAATATCTTCCCTATGTTCATATATGCATTTATTTAATGACCTTCCAGTCTCCCACATAGAAGGGACAATTTGGGGCTTTACATAGGATTAAATAGATGTCTGCCTCCTTATTTTGCAATTTTGGCTTAGTGGAATGAAAAGATTTTCTGATAGTTGAGGGATATTTGAAAGTCGTCAAGTTGGGATGTACAATGGAGTTTAGTCCTTTAACCCTTAAGCAGCGGGTACGGATCACATGAGCATACACATTATACCGGGACAAATGGCTAATTTCTGATTAAAAAAATAAATTTAAGTTCATTTTCACTCTCGTTTTCATTTTATTCAAACAAAAACTATGAAAAAAATTCTATTTTAATTGTCCTAGATTATATAAAGGATACTGAAAGAAATTTTACGTTTGTAAATTTAATAATTTTGACGAGTATGGTAGTCTTTGAAACATTCTAAGCAGAGAGAAATTGAACGTTCTTTGCATTCACTTGTAACAAGTCTACACTTTTTCTCTCATTTGGGGTTATGCATTCAGACATAACACTGTCTTTGGCTTATTTTCCTACCACTAGTTGGGGGGCAAATATTGCAAAAAATGCCTGGAAATAAATGCTTGAGCATCAAGTCTATCTGAATTATCCTGCAACATTCTTGCTCTTGGAGTATTACCTATTTTTCCATTTTTCACCAACAATTGGAAAGTAACATAAGGAAACTTCCAGAAAGAAGGCTTTTCACCAGTTCTCACTAGAAATCGATTGTAGCTATTCAACAGTGTTATATCAAATAAATGGATAAACAATTTTTTATACCATTTGATACATTTTCAGAAGAAATCATTTTGCATGTCACTCTTATCAACTAATCTCATTTGTTATAATCATTGACTACATCAGGTTTGTAAACCTTTTACTTAGTTTTGTGATCAATTTTCTTTCACTCCTCCATTTTGCCTGTGTGAGCATTGTCACTGGACATTTATCCTGCCATTGAATGGCCAAAAAATTGCCATTTTTTAGCTTTTCAATTTGGCCTTTTTAAGGTTTTGAAATTTCAGCATGTTCTTTTCTATTTACTTTCACAGTTCTGCAGGACTTAGTCTTTTTGTCAAGCATAATTACAAAGAGGTGGACTAGTGTATAATATGTGGCCTTGATTGTAATAATGAACTATCAATGCATCAACTACTGCGCCTGAAAACCCCAAGGATGCATTTTTTTAAATATCTATGTCACTTGCTGAATAAACCACAATATCTAGCACAAGACTAGTTTCGTAATCACATAGCACCAAAATTTTTAGGCCAAATTTATGGCGTTTGCTTGGCATGTATTGCTTGAATATAACCCTTCCTTTGAAAAGAATGAGTGATTCATCAAACCACCCTTTGAAATTGCTCAAACAATCTTCCAACTTTATTCTTCAATATTCCTAAAATATTGCGTATCTTCCATAACACTGGTGTAACACATTTTTGTCTTTGGGTAGCAACTGTTATTTTCTATTTGCTTGTGTCTAGAATATATGAAAAAAACACTTATTTATTTCAAACTTTGCTTTTGTGTCCAGGATAATGATATTTATATGAAATTTACCTATTCCTTCTAGAAGGAAGTGGCAAATTTGAACTTTCATTTGTCTCACATATGGAGACAATTAAAATATTAGAAATGAGTAGTTTTCCATGATTTATGCTTATACTGTAAATTACTTTCACAAATCAGCCCCCAAATATAGTGTTCCCCCTAAAATTTATCAAGATGAGCGTCAAAAATATGGACTTTCAGGGACATCCTGCAACCTATTTTGCTGTAGTTTCTCACCAAGTTCTCAACAAGCTCTAAATTTTTTTCACTTTGGAATTACCTAGGAAGCCTAAGACCACTGGAATAAAGCTGTCCCACGCTGCTTTTTCCGTCCTAGTGAGCTTCTTGGGGAAACTTTTTATTTGTGGGCCGATGAAGACCCTAGCTCCCACCTTTGCCGCAGATTGCTTAGGAAAGAAATTTTGGAGATACTTAAAAGCTGCAGACTCCTTATCTAGAGCTCTGACGAATTGTTTGATAAGGCCCAATTTTAAGTACAGAGGATGAAGCTACTTTTCAAGGGTCCAACAAAGGCTCCCATTTGAGGTTGTTTCTCCCCACACTAAACTCTGTCCATTGTGGCCAATCCCACTGATGGTAGTGTGCCACAGTGTCCCTGCTGTCCCAAAGGCAAAGATAACAAAGAAACTTGGTAAAGCCACCTTGGAGACGCATCAAGAAGGCCACCATTTTGAAGTCTCCGATAACCTCCCAACTGTACTCTTCATATTTCAATGCATCTAGCAAGATATTGACACTGCTGTATTCCTCTTTGAGCTGGACTGAGTGAGCAAGGGGAACAGATGGATACATGAAGCAGCAGTGCTTTGAGGCTCATGGATGAGCTGTCAATGAAGAGGCGCCACTCATTTTGGTTACAGGTGATTCTGATTGCCTCAAACAGACTGGTCATATTGTAACAAAAGCAAAGCTCATCTTGACTTGTAATAAAAGCTTGATAAACACTGATGACGCTTTCTCTGGCCTAATATTTGCACACTGTCATCTAACAAATCCCACTGCTTGAGTCTCAAAGTTAAAAGCTCAGCATTGGACTTTATGAGACCAAGATCTCTGACAAAGTCATTGAGATCTTTTTGGTTGGGGTAGTATTGGTTTCTCTCCTCAGTTACATCTCTGTAATATGGATCAATGACTTCATCCTCTTCTGAACTGCTTTTCCTTTCTAACAACTGCTGCTCTCCTTTTGGAGGAGTGGGTATGAGGAGCTCAGAACTGTGTGGCACTGGTGCAATAGATGAATGAAGGTCTGGATGCAGGATAATAGGTGCATTTTTGCCTGCTCGATATTTGGAAGGGTTTACCATCCATTTGATGGTGAAGAAACATTTGTTTGAGTGGTCAGTTAGTTCCCTCCAAATTTGTAGGATTGCACAATTCATAGCTCTCTTTTCTCCTTTGTACCATACTGTAAAAAAAAAAAAATGAAAACATAGGTATAAATATGTCTATACCCTTAGTGTTATTAGAAATATTAAAAAAAAAAATCTAGTATCCAAATAAACAAAACCTGTTATATATATATCTATCTATATATATATATATATATATATATATATATATATATATATATATATATATATATATATATATATATATATATATACATATATATATATATATATATATATATATATATATATATATATATATATATATATATATATATATATATATATATATATATATATATATATATATTACCTTCCAGAGTTCTTTTGCAGAGCCTGCAGGTGAAATGAGGTTCCCAAAGTTTCTCTTGATCTCCAACTGGCATGCTGGAATATGCCTTATAGGATTTTATATGTTTATTGTTATTTTAGGGTTTTAACGTTTCTAAAGCCAGGGGTCACACCGGAAAAATATACCCAGCAATGGACAGAATGTCCGTTGCTGTGTTGAGATTTTATGGTCTGTTAAATCGAGGGCAGAGTATATAGGAATTAGAATTAGTAGGGTTATGGTATATAGTAAAAGATGTTTTATCATTAATTCTTGGGACTTTTACATCAAGAAAAGGTAAGAAATTGCCCTTTTCCCATTCAACTTTGAATTTTATAGTGGGATGGAGGTTGTTTAGCTTTGTCAGAAAACTATCAAAGGAGATTTGCTTTAATGGCCATGGGGAAATCACATCACCTACATACCTATACCATATCAAATTTTTTTCAAGTTTAATAGTCGTGAGTAGGGAAGTTTCAAAATGTTCCATGAGCAGGTTAGAAAGAATGGAGGGATAACAGGTTGCTCATATTTTTGTTGGAAAAATCCCATGTCGCTGTTGAATACATTATCTGTATCACACAGTTTAACTAGTTTGACCCAAAAAATGGGGGGGGGAAGTAATGGGAGGTTTAGGAATAAAATCTGGTATTGCCTTTATTTTTGTTGACTGTAGGTTGGAGTTTTTTTTATATTGAAAAAAAGATTTCATGTGTAAATAATTGTATCAAATGTGATTTTGAGGGGGAGAATCAAGATAGGTAGCTTAATTGAAATCCCTATGCCCACCTGTATTTGCCAATCCCACTCAAGTCCTAACTTTAAAAGAGTAAAAAAAAAAAGTGAGAGAGAAAATTTATTCCACTGCACTGCAGCCATCTGCACAAAGCTGAGTTGGTTGCACTATACAGCTTGGTACTGGAGCTTATGCAATGTGCCAGGTTCAGAGACCATTTTATAAACAATATTGCTTTTGAGTGCATTAAGTGAGCTTGATACTAGGAAGCTCCACATCACCTGGTATGCAATATCCCCTGTGACCAATTACACTTGTACCTGGAGGAGCTGCACATCCTTCCAGCCTGAGTGGGAATTAGAGAAGACTTTCTGGGTTGACACGAACACTCTAATTGGGGTCTGGGGAAGTTGTTGGTACACTTTCCCCATGCTCGCTCTCATCGCTACTTTTTTATTATTATTATTCTGTGACTATCCTCTCAAACTTTTTTTCTACCTACACCTGGTAGTGGGAGAAACTTTCTCATCTGGACAGTGCTAATTAGGGACACCCCATCACTGGTAGGTTGAATAGAACTCTTTGACAGGGCCAAGGTAAGTTGTGTTCGTGCACGCTCCCTCCAACACTCCCTCTCAGGATTACTTTTTTCTCTCTGATTATCCCCTCAACTGAGGAGGTCTACAGTCTATCAAGATGCCATGTTCATGTCACTAACCATGGTGTCTGGGTGGATTGCATGCCTTCCTGGGATAACCTAGCACCCAGTCTATCAAGATGCCATGTTCATGTCACTAACCATGGTGTTTGGGTGGATTGCATGCCATCCTGGGATAACCTAGCACCCAGTCTATCAAGATGCCATGTTCATGTCACTAACCATGGTGTCTGGGTGGATTGCATGCCATCCTGGGATAACCTAGCACCCAGTCTATCAAGATGCCATGTTCATGTCACTAACCATGGTGTCTGGGTGGATTGCATGCCATCCTGGGATAACCTAGCACCCAGTCTATCTAGATGCCATGTTCATGTCACTAACCATGGTGTCTGGGTGGATTGCATGCCATCCTGGGGTAACCTAGCACCCAGTCTATCAAGATGCCATGTTCATGTCACTAACCATGGTGTCTGGGTGGATTGCATGCCATCCTGGGATAACCTAGCACCCAGTCTACCAAGATGCCATGTTCATTTCAATAACCATGGTGTCTGGGTGGATTGCATGCCATCCTGGGATAACCTAGCACCCAGTCTATCAAGATGCCATGTTCTTTTCACTAACCATGGTGTCTGGGTGGATTGCATGCCATCGCTGGATCACCTAGTACCAGGGTATGATAATAATAGGTGATCACCCAGCCTACTTTTTAGTGGACCTACCTATCTCTACTTCTCTTTATTACATACTCACCTACCTCCTAAACTTGCTCTTCCACCCAGGTTCTGGCTGCTTAGAGCACTTTCATCCTCTTATATGTTTATTGGCAATGTATACTATGAGGTCCCAACCTGCTGTCAAGGCTGAGAAGATTAGGCATGGGGTGTGTTGAGTCATCAACTCTGTTTACTGTCTTCCAGTACATATATAAGGTGGCTACACCTGCACCATCCTCTATGGTTAAAGTTCCAGGACAATGTTGCTGAATGGCAGACCTGATTGGTAAAGCCCATCAATGCTGGACCAGGACCTAGTATGTGTAAATGATCACATTCTGAAAATTTACTGATCCTGTGGAGACTTTTTTTTTCTTAAGCAACCAGAGTCATTGAGGGGTCATAGTATCTACTTTACATGAGCCGTTCCCCGTAAGGGGCGCGGCGATTTGCCATCCTGGCCGCCGTGCTGACGGGATCCAGCGCTCCGTCCGGCCCCAGCTTAGCCTCTCTTCCTTCCTTCAGATAGCCCGATTTCTTCCCTACCTCGTCGCTTTTCATACAACCTCTCCCACAACTTTCTCTGGTCAGCCTCTAATTTCACAGCGTAGATGCTGACCTTCTTCTCAAGCCAACCACCCCGGATCGGGGCTGGGGGGGGAGGGGACATTGTACCCTAACCCCTGAGCTCCGGTTCGGGATGGGGGTTTTTTAACAACCTGCTTCATCCCCACCCATACCTTCCTCACATCCCTTTTCCTCTCCTCTTCAAAATCTATCTTTTTTACGCCGTGTCCAAGGTGGAGCCGCCATGCCGATGGACTGCCAGGCCACCAGGCGGGAGGGGTGGTCCCGAATGGCGGCGCCTGGCTCTGCCGGGCTTGTAAGCACCTCCACCGAGTCGTTAGACTCACAGGAGGCAACACCCCTGAAGATGGTCGCTAGGCCATCTTCCGGGGTTCCTAAAGCTGCCCCCCGAAAGGAGGACAGCAACAAAGGAGCTTCGGCTCCTTCGCCCACGCCCCGAGGTGGAGCGAGTGGCTCGGAGACGGTGGTTCCTCGAAAAGAGGGCCCCCCGCCTCCGAAGCCGCAACGCCCGCCTAAGGTTTCGAGGCGGAGGGAGGAAAAGACTCGCATGGCGAGCCCAACCTCCCCCAATAAGTCCTCGAAGGCGACAGCGCCTTCAGCGCTTTGTCCGTCCAACAGCGCCCGGGGTTCTGCCCCCGGGAAGCGTACGGCCATTCCCGTGAGGGTCTTCAATTCGAGGAGGGCCCCCGCGTCTCCTCCGAGCTAGGCCTGGAGGGCATATTCCTTCAATGGAATTGCCGTGGACTCCGGGCCAACTGGGAGGAGCTGCGGAGGCTCGTCCCGTTCCCCGTTAGCTATTTTTTTGCAGGAGACCATGCTAGGTGCGTGCCCCCTCCCTGCCCTCCCGGGGTATAAGGGTCTTGCGACCCCCTTACCGCGGGATGGCCGGGCTGGGGGATGCGCAGTTTACACCCGGCATGATGTCTCCGTTCTTCCTTTCTCTTTAGATACCTCCTTTCAGGCAGTGGCTGTGCAGCTGCACCTGGATAGGAGGTATACTATCATTTCTGCGTACATTCCACCGTCAGCTGACTTCGACGCGGGGGACTTCCGCCGCGTCGTTGCACGGTTGCCGAGGCCCTATCTCTTGCTTGGAGATCTGAACGGCAGGCATCCTCTCTGGGGAGATTACTCAATAAATCCCAGGGGACAAGTCCTTGCCGATCTGATCGAAGAGCTTGAGATAGGTGTCCTAAACGTGGATGAGTTTACGCATCACTGTCCGAGAACCGCTTCATTTTTTTGCGTTGACCTATCTTTGTGCTCTTCGGATGCACAGCCTGATTTTGATTGAGGGGTGGTCGATGACCTCCATGGTTGTGATCACTTTCCCATTCAAATATCATTTTCAGGGCAACTGCCGCCTGAGAGACCACCTCGGTGGTGCTTGGCGCGGGCGCGGTGGCCTGCATTTCAGGAAATGACTGAATTCTCTATCTCAGTCGAGGAGTTTAGGTCGGTAGATGAGGCCGTTGAGTTCTTCTCCGGCAACCTCATCGCTGTGGGCCTGACTACTATTCCTAGGACGTCTGGCCGTTTTGCACGCCGACCACTCCCATGGTGGTCGGCCGAGTGTGAGACGGCCCTGAAACAGAAGCGTTATGCCTACATGCGCTATAAGCGCCGCCCGAACGATTTCACTGTCGCTGAATTTCGTCGGGCTAGGGCTAGGTTCCGGTATATTTCGAAGCACGCCCGCCGCTCTTCTTGGCGGGCATACGTGTCTTCACTTAACGGGAAGACCCCTTTAGCTGAGGTGTGGAAGCGAGTCAAAAGGATTCGGGGCAAGTTCTCGCAGGACCCCCCTCCCGTTCTCCAGGAGAATGGGACCGCAATCTCAGACCCCGCGTCCGTGGCGGAATCCTTAGCGACCGCTTTTTCCGCATTCTCTAGCCGTGATGCTGCTCCGCCAGCATTCAATGCACGTCGTGATGTCGCGGAAGGCCGCCGGCTGGACTTTACCTCCAGTGGCGGAGAACCCTTCAACGACAAGTTTACTGTGAGTGAGTTGCGTTCCGCTCTCGCTTCGTGCGCGGACACCGCCCATGGTCCGGACGATGTCCCGTACGCCATGCTTCGACACCTGGGTGAGCGAGGCATGGCCTTTCTGTTAGATCTGTTCAACAGGATCTGGGTGGAAGGTCTTCTCCCAGACTCCTGGCGAATCGCTACTGTGCTCGCCTTTCGCAAACCGGGGAGAGATCACTCTACTCCGACCGGTTTCCGCCCAATCTCTCTAACCTCTTGCGTGTGCAAGTTGATGGAGAAATTGGTAAACGTTAGATTAGCTTTTTTCCTGGACAGCGGAGGCCATCTGTCTTCCGCACAGTGCGGCTTCCGCAAGTTCCACTCCACGTCGGATGCTCTGCTCCGACTGGAAAATGCCGTCTGCGAGGCTTTCCTTCGTAGACAGCACTACGCCACGGTGTTTTTCGATCTGGAGAAGGCCTATGATACCGCATGGCGTACGGTATCATGGAGACTCTCTACACGATGGGGGCGAGGGGACGCCTCCCAATGTTTATATCTGAATTTTTGCGAGATCGTCGATTCCGCGTACGGGTGGGGGGAGCTCTCTCCGGCCCAAAGGAGCAGGAAGAGGGTGTCCCGCAGGGAAGTGTCCTCAGTGTCACACTCTTTGCCCTGAGCATCAACGGCATCACCTCGGTGCTGCCGGAAGATGTTCTCGCTACGCTCTACGTGGACGACCTTTCGATCTCTTTTGGTGCGGCCCAGATGCCAACTCTGGAGCGTCGACTCCAACAGGCATTGAACCGCGTCTCTCGCTATGCCGAAGCGCACAGGTTTCGGTTTTCTTTGGCCAAGACTAAGGTGGTGCACTTCTGCCGCCATCCACGGCTTCACCCCGACCCAGATTTGTTTCTTAATGGGGTGCGCCTGGATGTGGTTGAGTCGCACCGTTTCCTTGGTCTTGTATTCGACCGACGCCTCACCTGGGAGGCTCATATTCGCAGCCTTAGGGTCTCTTGTACCCGCGCCATGGACATTCTCCGTTCCGTGACGTTCAGCGCTTGGGGCGCTGATAGGGCTACCGCCTTACTTTTTTATCGATCCTTTGTTCGCTCGAAGCTCGACTACGGATGCGAGTTTTATGCATCCGCAGCCGAGCGTTTATTGCGGAAGGTGGATTCGATCCACCACACCGGCCTTCGCCTTGCGACCGGTGCCTTCCGCGCTTCCCCCATTGAGAGCCTGTTGGTCGATGCTGGGGAGATGCCACTCGCTCTGCGCCGCGTGCAGTGCATCACTCGCCTGTACGCGCGAGCCCGGCGCCTCCCTCAGTTGCCAACAGCTCTCACTGCATCCGCAGCTGATCTCGATGGTGCCTATGCCGCCGAGAGACGCCAGTCATACCCTAAGCCCTTTGGGTTTAGGGCCAGGAAACTCCTTCGAGAGGTAGATATAGCTCTCGGGCTGGTGGCGCCCCTGGTTCTGCCCAGGACGCCACCCTGGAGGGTACCACATTTGGCTATTTGTCGCCACGCCTCTGCTCCCAAAGCTTGTACTGCGCCGGGAGTATTGCGTTCGACCTTTTTGGAGCACACATCGTGTCACGCTGGAACCGTGCCAGTGTATACGGATGGCTCCAAGTCCGAAGAAGGGGTTGGTTTCCACGCCGTATCCCCTCTGTTTGAAGTCAGCGGGGCTCTACCAGGCGCTGCGTCTGTCTTCACGGCCGAGCTGGTGGCAATACACCACTCGGTACGGGAGATTACGCGACGTGCCCGGTTCGGAGACCGGATTGTGATCTATAGCGACTCACAAAGCGCCCTGAGTGCTCTCGGGGCATTGGAATCTCCGCATCCCCTGGTTCGCGATATCCGTGACGCCACGGTTTTGGCGAGCCGGGCAGATGTCGAGATTATCTTCTGCTGGGTTCCTGGACATGTGGGAATTGCGGGGAATGAGGGCGCCAAAGAGTCCGCGAGGACTCTGCGACCGGACCAGCGTTTCGCTCTTCCTCACACCGACTACATGGCAGGAATACGGGCAGCTCTTCGGACTGCTTGGCAAAGAAGATGGGAGACGGTCGAATGGAACTTAAAGTTGCGTGCTATTGCGCCGCGACTGTTCCCATGGACCTATCCCCCAATGCCGCGGCGGCTTCAGGTTGCTTTCTGTCGTCTCCGAATCGGACACACTCGTGTGACGCATCGCTATCTGGTGGAGCGCTCGCCTGCGCCCTATTGCAACGACTGCGTCGTCCCCCAGACTGTTCGGCACATTCTTGTCGAATGTCCCAGTCTGGGTGATCTTCGCGCACGACACCTGTCCCGGTACCGGGATGGGCGGGGTCGCTACCGCCTGTCCCTTGTACTCGGGACGAGTGCGTGCACTTTGACTGGTGGACTTGCTAACTTTTTGGGGGAGGCCGGCCTTCTCCCTTTTTTTTAACCAGGCTTAATTTTTGTTGTTGTTGTTTTTGTTGTTGTTGTTGTTGTTTTTGTTATTGTTTTGTTATTGTTATTTCTTTTTTGTTGTTCCCTGTTCCATTTTTTGAAGTAGCCTAGAACTAGGCTGTTTGTTTACGGCGACTTATGCCTAAGTCGGCAGTTGCCAGATAGCCCCTTAAATAAAAAAAATACATGAGCCGTTTATTTTTATTTTATTTAAATATGGTGACATTAGAATGAAATAGTGGGACTGCACATGGGGATCCTCTTCCAAGTGTGGCCTCGCCCTCCCTCCCTAAGTGAATGTCTCTATCCCAATTGGTAGATGAGGCTGTTGAATTCTTCTACAGCAACCCATTCATTGTGGGCCTAACTAATATTCCTGGAAGATCTGGCCATTTTGCACGCAGATCTTTTTAGTGGTGGCCAGCCAAGTGTGAGACTGCACTCAAACAGAAGTGTTATGCCTACATGCACTATAAGCGCTGCTTGAATGATTACACTCTGTGAATCTTGTCAGGCTAGGTTCCAGTATGATTCAAAACACATGTCGCTCTTCCTAGCACACATACATGTCTTGATTAACAGGAAGACCTCTCTTGTAGAGGTGTGGAAGCGATTCGATAGGATTCTGGGCAAGTTCTCCAGGAGAAGGAACTGCCATTTCTGACCATCCATCCATGGCAGTCTTTGGGACTGTTTTCTCCAGATTCTCTAGCTGGGATGCTGCTCCACCACCATTCAATGCATGCTATGATATCTCTGAAAGCTGCTGACTGGACTTTACCTCCAGAGATGAAGAAACTACATTGAGTGAGTTGTTCAACTCTCACTCCCGATGATGCCCCCTATGCCATGCCTCGATACATAGGTGAGTGAGGCATGGGCATTCTGTCAAATTTGTTCAACAGTATCTGGGCAGAGCCTATCCCCCCAGACTTAGAAAATGGCTACTGTGCTCTCTTTTTGGAAACTGGGTAAAGATCATTCTACCCCAGCCAGTTTCGACCCAATATCTCTATAACCTCCTCTGTGTGAAAGTTAATGGAAAAATGGTAAATGTTAAATTAGCTATTTTGCTGAACAGCAGAGGTTGCTTGTCTTTTGCACAGTGCAGCTTCTTCAGGTTCCACTCTACCCAGGAAAATGCTATCTACTAGGATTTCCTTCTTAAACAGCTCTACATCACTGTTTTTCAATCTGGAGAAGGCCTATGATTCCACATGGTGATACAGTATCATGGAGAGGCTGCATGATAGGGGGTAGGGGGAAAGCGTCGCAAGCTGTATTTATGAGTTTCTGGGAGATCAGCGATTTTGCGTATGGGAAGAGGAGGCCTCTAAGACCCAATGGAGCAGGGAAGTGTCCTTGGTGTTGCACTCTTTGCCATGAGCATCAACAGTATCAGCTCAGTGCTACTGCAAGATGTTCTTGCTTCTCTCTAGATCAATGACCTTACAATCTCTTTGTGCATGGCCAGATGCCAACTCTGGAGCTTTGACTCCAACTAGCATTGAACCGCATTCCTTGCTTTGCTGAAACGCTTAGGTTTGTTTTCCTTTGCCAAGACTAAGATGGTTCACTTCTGCTGCCGTCTATGGCTCCACTCAAACCCAGACTTGTTCATAAATAGGGGTTCCTGAGTGTGGTAGATTTGTGCTGTTTCCTTGTTCATTTTCAACCAATGCCTCACATGGGAAGATCATATTCATAGACTTAGGTTAGAGTCTTTTGTGTCCATGCCATGGGCATTTTTCCTAGTGACATTTACCATTTGGGGGTGCTGATAGGGCTACTGCCTTGCTTTTCTCCCGATCCTTTGTCTTTCAATGCTTGACTGCAGATGAGAGTTTTACACATGCAGTTGAGTGTGTATTTTGGAAGGTGCATATAATCCACCACAGCATTCTTTACCTGATTATCAGTGCCCTCTGTACATTCCCTATTGAGAGCCTACTTGTCATTGCGTGAGAGATGGTACTCAAGCTGCATTATGCACACAGTGCATTGTTCACCTGTATGCATGAGCGCGCCACCTCCCTCAGTCACCAACAGCTCTCACTGCATCAGCAGCCAATCTCAATGATACCTATGCCAGTGAGAGACCCCAGTCATACCCTAATAAGCCCTTTGACTTTAGAGCTAGGATACTCCTTCGAGAGCTTGGTATACCTCTCAAGCCAGGGGCACCTCTGGTTCTTCTCAGGAGGGTAGCACCTTTCACTATTTGTTGCCACGCCTCTGCTTCCACCACACCAGGAGTATTGCTTTTGGCCTTGAGCAGACTTTTCCTCATTCTAGATCCCCGCCAGTGTACTTGCTGTATCCCCTCTATCACAGATGTCAAGATTACCCTATACTAGGTTCTTTGGATATGAGAATTACATGGAATTAGTCACTTTTAAGGGTGCCAAAGACTCTTGCCATCACTAAGTGGCCTGACCAGCCTTACACTCTTCCACACACTGACTATATGGTGCATGACAAGAATCAGGGCAGCCTGGCAAAGCAGATGGGAGATGGCTAAGGGTAACTTAAATTTGTGCGCGACTGTTCCCATTGACCTACTCCACAATGTTGCATCCTGCTTGAGGTCACTTTCTCTCATCTTCAATTTTGCCGCACTTGTATGATTCTCTGCCATTTGATGGAGTGCTCCACTGTACCTTACTGTTCAGCACATTCCTTTTGAATGTTCCAGTCTGAATGAATTTTGCTATTGCTTCTCCCCCGTACACCGAGATGGTTTCATACACACAGACTTGTAAGCTATCTTACTTTTACATTTTTTCTTTTTCTTTTTTTTACCTTTCCTTGGTGTTGTTAATATGATCTTGTACTAGAGGTACGGGCCGGTAAACATGAAGATCGGCGGCACACCCGAAGAAGTGTAATTTTTTTCTGGGTGTTTCATTCACTCGTGCAGGCATATTCATGAGCATTTGGTTAAATAAAAACATTAGAATATTATTCTATAAACAATTATGATTATAGACTGGGGGTTGTGCTCCCCCCCAATTGATTGAAACTCAGGATCATTGTAAGGGGGGTCCCCTCGTAGCGATAAACCCCCCACAAGCAGTCCCCTTGAATTTACTCCAAAAAGGTGAAACATTAGAACAGGGGCAAAATATTTTTCATCCCATCGTTTGTGCCGCCAATCTTCATGTTTACCATCGGGCCTCCCCCAGATGCCAGAGTATGCTTTCCTTCTTGCTGTTTTATTAGGGGAGGGGGTTGCCTCTGGGTTTATGTTTGTTTGGGGTAGGGGGGCTTTTACGTGTTTGTAGGATCATTGTGTGACTTGTGCCTTGTGGGCAGTCGGCAGATGGGCACTGAAATTTTTTTATATATACAAGAGGTGGTCAATAAGTTTTGCGAATCGGTAGGGAAAAACAAAGGAAGGGGGCTGGCTGTTTGTGGGGGTGTTAGGACAAGTTATGACAAGTCAGGACCTGCAGCCGCATGCTCCTGCTTCGTCTATTTAAGAAGCAGTAGCTGATCGCAGATTGTCAGTCACAAATTTTTCAACAATGGAGAAGGTTAAGCACCGCGTAGTGTAAAATATTTGACCAAGGAAGATAAGAATGGAAAATAGATCCATGAACGCATGGTTGCAGTGTACACCGACACCGCCCCTTCCTATGCAACCATTGCTCGCTGGAATAGGGAGTTCCGCCATGGTTGTGAGTCCCTCGAAGATGATCCCCGCCCAGGACGCCCGTCAAACGTGACCAACGAGGACAATTTGGCCCGTGTGGAGAGGATGATCCTCGAAAATCGACGGGTGAAGGTTGAAGAAATCGAGCGAGAACTTGGAATATCACATGGAAGTGTTATCAACATCATCCACAACAATTTGACCATGACCAAGGTCTCTGCCCATTGGCTCCCTAGAAACCTCACGCCCCATGATCAACTTCAAAGTCCACAAGGCCAGAGTTGCACAAGCTGCCCTGCGCGAGTGTGGATTCCCCCCTACAGTCCAGATTGGCCCCTAGCGACTACTTTTTATTCCGCCAGCTCAAGGCTGCACTGCGTGGACGCCGGTTTGGAGACGATGAAGATGTCCATCTCGCCGTCCAGGAGTGGATTGAACAGCAGTGGGGAGATTTCTGGTTGTCGGGAATTTGAAGCCTCAGGGACAAGTGGCGCAAGTGCATTGAAGTCAAGGGTAGTTATATTGAAAAATAACAAAACACTTTTCTTCATATCTCGTTTCCTTATATCCGAATTGCAAAACTTATTGACCGCCCCTTGTATGATAGGTGTATCCATGGTAACATGATTGCTGCCAGTTAGGAAGACATGAAATGTCTTGTACTGGGTTTCTTGACATGTAAGGGTTGCTGGAAATGATTATCCTAGTGAGGTGGGCTAGGCTGTCTGTATGATCTTAGTAACCAGGATACAATTTTGTTTTTCTCCATGCTGCCTGCATGGCATGGGATCAGGTCATATCCTTTGGACTGACTGGATGCCAAAATTTTATTTTTCATGCCATTGCACCTTGAATTTTCCCATGAACATATTCCCAAATTCCTTTATGGTATCAAATCATTTTCTGCTCTGTCATCTTCCTATTGGGTACACACAATATAGACTGACTGGAGTCACTAATATTTGACTATAGCCCTGGTAAGCCTGGGTACCATCAGTCTATAATCGATTATAGACCAACCTGGGCAGTAATTTTTCCGGAGTCATTGCTTGGGTCATGGGTCACTAATATTTGGCCAGGGCTAGAGTTAGCTAAGGCCCTGTCTCAGTCTATACTCTGCTATAGACTGAGTTGTAATTTTGCCGGGGTCAGGGTTAGTCAGGGCCGGGAGCCAAGTCAATCGGTATAGAACACACTGAGCACAGCACCATCTGATGGAGAGCTCCCCTGAACATTTCTACGAGGACCTACCTTTTAGTCCCCCAGCTTGTATGCCATAGTTTGGTCAGATGTCTTTGTCTCGGGTGGTGGCTTTGTGTGGTACTTGTCCCAATAGATGACAGACAGGGTTGCTTTTTCCTCATGCTGGAGTTGAGCGGCTGCTCTCCTAACTCATGTGATAGTTTTTAAAGGCTGGCTCTACTCTATGCTATGCAAATTTTTATAGGGCACCCTGCCTTTTTTTTATGGCTAATGGCTCATTTGGGTTCCACCCTGGAAGAGGCTCGCCTCATTGTTTTGTTGTTTATAGTTTATTTTTAAATTAATATTTTGTTTTTTAGGGTCCAGAAGCAGGGCTCAGTGGATATTTTTTTTTAAATGTAACCAAATGGTTTCGCTGAAATATTTTTTTTTAGAATGGAACGGATCCCTCCAGCTGACCCCTTTTTTTTCCCCTGCATCAGTCATTACGTATCAAACAATTTTTGTTCCCTTAGATTGATGACGAGCATCAATCTTTACTTGCCCCGGAAAGGGTTTATAATTTTATATTTTACTCTGTACTAACTCCATACAACCCTCTCAGTTTTAGTATATAGAGTGAATGCTATGTATTGCACTATTTGTCATTCCCACCCCCTTTCATTTGTTTATTTGTGCTGTTATTGGCTAAACCAGGGTTTTTGGGGGAGGGGGGTTTAGTCAAATGGGAACCATTTTACTTTTCAATGACATTTTAAAAATTGTGAAGGTCGTAAGGTCAGGGTCATATGATGTTTGTTAATTGATAATACATTTGTTAAATATTTTTTATTATTGAAATAATTGAGAGCACAAGACTTAGGTCTATTAACCTTGTTCCAAACACTTTTCTCTCTTTAATTCCTATTGTTTGGAGATGTTAAGACTATAGATAGGATCCTGAGCCTATTAATTGGGTCCGATGGAGCTCGCTTTATATTCTTTTCAATTTTTTTTGCTTGTATTTATTTTTTTTATTTGGTTTTTAATATACCCTTGATTTAGGCTAGGATGAGTACAGCGACTTATGCCCTAGAAGGCATAAGATATTTAAAAAAAACAAATAACTATTAATTGGGTTATGCCTTAGCTTAGTGGAAACACTGCTTCCGATATAAGATAAGTTAAGCCACATTGTTTTGGTTTGTTGCTGGATGGGATCCCACCCCGTAAGGGGCACGGCGATTTGCCATCATGGCTGCCATGCTAACGGGATTCAGCGCTCCGTCCGCCCCCATCTTAGCCTCTCTTCCTTCCTTCATATAGCCTGTATTTCTCCCCTACTTCGTCGCTTTTCATACAACCTCTCCCACAACTTTCAATGGTCAGCCTCTAATTTCACAGGGTAGAGGCTGACCTTCTTCTCAAGCCAACCATCCCAGATCGGGGCTAAGGGGGAAGGGGACAATGTTTCCTAACCCCTGAGCTCTGGTTCGGGTTGGGTTTTTTTTAACAACCTGCTTCATTCCCACCCATACCTTCCTCACATCCCTTTTCCTCTCCTCTTCACATTCTATCCATTTTTATGCCACGTCTAAGGTGGAGCCGCCATGCCGATGGACTGCCAGGCTACCAGGCGGGAGGGGTGGCGTGAAATGGCGGCGCCTGGCTCTGCCAGGCCTGTAAGCACTTCTTGCAGTGCAGGCAACTGAGAGAGGTGATGAGCGGTTGCATCCTGTAATAAAAAGAGGGTCACCATGCCCAATGATGAGTCTAACCCCAAAAAACCTTTAACTCCCCCTGTACAAACGACGGAGCCGCTCTCGGGCAGCTCCACAGAAAAAATGGAGGTTCCCCCCCATCCTGTGCTTGTGCAGGGGACACTCCATATCTTTTCAACTGGAGAGGAGGTTTACTCCTCTCCTACGTCTACGGGTGAAGGGGACTCCCCCTAACCCCCTTCTCTGGAGGTGCTTTCGGGCACCGCCCTTCTTCCAGCGGCAGTCCCCTCTGTTCTTTCCAAGGGGACTGCCAAGAAAGCCAGCAGGCAGCCCATTGCCGACCGCCCCTCATGTATGCGGCTTGGTAGGGCAAACCCCCTTAGGGGGGAGAGGGAAGCCAGGCTCCTTCGGTCGCTTCCCTCAAAAGACCTGCTGGCAAGAATATTAAACCTGGTGATGCTGCCAAGGGGACCTGCGATGTCCTGGGAGGGTATGGCCAACTGGAGGCCCCTCCTGTGATAAACATGGTCCTTGAGGAAACCCAGCCTCAGACGGTAGGACCTTCCATGGGGGGAAATCTGGGCTCGGCGCCAAGCACCGAACCCGAATCCGCCCCTATGCAAGGTCCTCCTCAAACGGCTGAAGGCTCCGAGGCAGTACAAGAAGGGGAGGGATCTCCTCCAACCGGTGCCCATGCGACCACCAGGACCTTCTCCATTTTGGAGAAGGACCTGGCTGAGGCCGGTCCATCTGGCCTAGGGGTTCCTATCGGCAGAGGTGAGAAGCGGGTTCATTCCCCACTCTCCTCTCCAAAAAAGACAAAGACTAGGAAGACTCGGGTCTCCTCTCCACCCGCGGGGGCTACGGGGATGGATGGGTCTGCTGCCACTTTGGCAAGCGCCTAAGCCAAGATCGACACATCCGGCCCCTCTGCTCCTCCGGTTGCGGAGCCACTGACTAAAACTAAAAGTGCATGGGGCGGAGCCTTGATGACATCGGGGCCCCTGATTCAGTGGTTACCTGGCATTTTCGAGCCCGCTGGCTTCAAACGCTTCCTCGTTATTTGCTCCACTGATGGCACCATGTTGGCCAAGGGCAACATGATCAATCAGAGGAGAGGATTAGCTAGTGCAATTGGTAGAGAGCCGAAGGTGACCCGTTTCTCGGACGGGAGCCTTCTGGCGAATCCCGCCAAGTCGGCCAAGATAAGTGCTCTTCGGACACTTCATGGCACCCCGGTGAGTGTGATGCCGCACTCTACCATGAACTTTGTGAAAGGAGTAGTTTATGCGAGGGAACTCTTTGACTACTCCATTGAGGACATCACCCTAGAGCTGGCCGACCATGGGGCGGTGAAGGTCGAACGTGTGATGAGAAAACAGGGAGGGGCCTCGAGACCCACCCCTACACTAATCGTCACGTTTGACTGTGACAAGCTCCCTGAGTCGGTGCATGCTGGTTGGTACCGCTACCGCGTGAAAGCATTCGTGCCACTGCCACAGCGGTGCTATTACTGTCCCTGCTTTGGTCATACGAATCGTTCTTGTACACGTGCAAAGTCGGGGTCACCCGAAGTTTGTGTAAATTGCTCCAAGGCCGCACACGATAAGTTCAAATCGTATGTGGCCAAGTGTGTCAATTGCCGCACCCCTTTTCTTCGAAGCAATGTGGTGCATATCTCCTTGAGAAAGAAATCCTGGTCGTTCAGGCCCTGGATCGACTATCATTCCGCGAGGCTAAGGACTTGGTCCTGGCGCGCCCAGCTCTGCCTGGGACGTCATATGCCTCAATAGTTAGAAAGGCACCCTCTGCTCCTGGCCCATCCAGGCCAACGAGCACGGTTGTTTCCGCGCCCATTCGGAGCCCTTCTGCGGGCTCTACTCAACCCGGGCGCTCCCCTCGTAAAGCTGGCGGCAAAATGGGTGTGAACCCATTTTCCTGCCAGCGCCGTCCCCCCTCTTCCCCCCAGCGTGACGGTTTCCCGTAAGGCGAAACGGCCACGCGCCTCTACCGAGTCGTTAGACTCACAGGAGGCAAAACCCCTGAAGATGGTCGCTAGGCCATCTTCCGGGGTTCCTAAAGCTGTCCCCCGAAAGGAGGACAGCAAGAAAGGAGCTTCGGCTCCTTCGCCCACGCCCCGAGGTTGAGCGAGTGGCTCGGAGACGGTGGTTCCTCGAAAAGAGGGCCCCCCGCTTCCGAAGCCGCAACGCCCGCCTAAGGTTTCGAGGCGGAGGGAGGAAAAGACTCGCATGGCGAGCCCAACCTCCCCCAATAAGTCCTCGAAGGCGACAGCGCCTTCAGCGCTTTGTCCGTCCAACAGCGCCTGGGGTTCTGCCCCCGGGAAGCGTACGGCCCTTTCCGTGAGGGTCTTCAGTTCGAGGAGAGCCCCCGCGTCTCCTCCGAGCTAGGCCTGGAGGTCATATTCCTTCAATGGAATTGCCGTGAACTCCGGGCCAACTGGGAGGAGCTGCGGAGGCTCGTCTCGTCCCGTTCCCCGTTAGCTATCTTTTTGCAGGAGACCATGCTAGGCGCGTGCCCCCTGCCCGCCCTCCCAGGGTATAAGGGTCTTGCGACCCCACCTCCGTGGGATGGCCGCGCTGGGGGATGCGCGGTTTACACCCGGCATGATGTCTCCGTTCTTCCTTTCTCTTTATATACCTCCTTTCAGGCAGTGGCTGTGCAGCTGCACCTGGATAGGAGGTATACTATCATTTTTGCGTACATTCCACCGTCAGCTGACTTCGACGTGGGGGACTTCCGCCGCGTCGTGGCACGGTTGCCGAGGCCCTATTTCATGCTTGGAGATCTGAAGGGCAAGCATCCTCTCTGGGGAGATTATTCCATAAATCCCAGGGGACAAGTCCTTGCCGATCTGATCGAAGAGGTTGAGATGGGTGTCCTAAACGTGGATGAGTTTACGCATCACTGTCCGAGAACCGCTTCATTTTCTTGCCTTGACCTATCTTTGTGCTCTCCGGATGCACAGCCTGATTTTGATTGGGGCGTGGTTGATGACCTCCATGGTAGTGATCACATTCCCATTCAAATATCCTTTTCAGGGCAACTGCCGCCTGAGAGACCACCTCGGTGGTGCTTGGCGCGGGCGCGGTGGCCTGCATTTCAGGAAATGACTGAATTCTCTATCTCAGTCGAGGAGTTTAGGTCGGTAGATGAGGCCGTTGAGTTCTTCTCCGGCAACCTCATCGCCGTGGGCCTGACTACTATTCCTAGGACGTCTGGTCGTTTTGCACGCCGACCACTCCCATGGTGGTCGGTCGAGTGTGAGACGGCCCTGAAACAGAAGCGTTATGCCTACATGCGCTATAAGCGCCGCCCGAACGATTTCACTGTCGCTGAATTTCGTCGGGCTAGGGCTAGGTTCCGGTATATTTCGAAGCACGCCCGCCGCTCTTCTTGGCGGGCATACGTGTCTTCACTTAACGGGAAGACCCCTTTAGCTGAGGTGTGGAAGAGAGTCAAAAGGATTTGGGGCAAGTTCTCGCAGGACCCCCCTCCCGTTCTCCAGGAGAATGGGACCGCAATCTCGGACCCCGCGTCCGTGGCGGAATCCTTAGCGACCGCTTTTTCCGCATTCTCTAGCTGGAATGTCGCGGAAGGCAACCAGCTGGACTTTACCTCCAGAGGCGGAGAACCCTTCAACGACAAGTTTACTGTGAGTGAGTTGCGCTTCGTGCGCGGACACCGCCCATGTTCCGGACGATGTCCCGTACGCCATGCTTCGACACTTTGGTGAGCGAGGCATTGCCTTTTCTTAGATTTCTTCAACAGGATTTGGGTGGAGGGTCTTCTCCCAGACTCCTGGCGAATCGCTACTGCGCTCGCCTTTCGCAAACCGGGGAGAGATCACTCTACTCCGACCGGTTTCCGCCCAATCTCTCTAACCTCTTGCGTGTGCAAGTTGATGGAGAAATTGGTAAATGTTAGATTAGCCTTTTTCCTGGACAGCGGAGGCCATCTGTCTTCCGCACAGTGCGGCTTCCGCAAGTTCCACTCCACGTCGGATGCTCTGCTCCGACTGGAAAATGCCGTCTGCGAGGCTTTCCTTCGTAGACAGCACTACGCCACGGTGTTTTTCGATCTGGAGAAGGCCTATGATACCGCATGGCGATACGGTATCATGGAGACTCTCCACACGATGGGGGCGAGGGGACGCCTCCCAATGTTTATATCTGAATTTTTGCGAGATCGTCGATTCCGCGTATGGGTGGGAGGAGCCCTCTCCGGCCCAATGGATCAGGAAGAGGGTATCCCACACGGAAGTGTCCTCAGTGTCACACTCTTTGCCCTAGCATCAACGGCATCACCTCGGTGCTGCCGGAAGATGTTCTCGCCACGCTCTACGTGGACGACCTTTCGATCTCTTTTGGCGCGGCCCAGATGCCAACTCTGGAGCGTCGACTCCAACAGGCATTGAACCGCGTCTCTCGCTATGCCGAAGCGCACAGGTTTCGGTTTTCTTTGGCCAAGACTAAGGTGGTGCACTTTGCCGCCATCCACGGCTTCACCCCGACCCAGATTTGTTTCTTAATGGGGTGCGCCTGGATGTGGTGGAGTCGCACCGTTTCCTTTGTCTTGTATTCGACCGACGCCTCACCTGGGAGGCTCATATTCGCAGCCTTAGGGTCTCTTGTACCCACGCCATGTACATTCTCCGTTCCGTGACGTTCAGCGCTTGGGGCGCTGATAGGGCTACTGCCCTACTTTTTTATCGATCCTTTGTTCGTTCGAATCTCGACTACGGATGCGAGATTTATGTATCCGCAGCTGAGCGTTTATTGCGGAAGGTGGATTCGATCCACCACACCGGCCTTCGCCTTGCGACCGGTGCCTTCCGCACTTTCCCCATTGAGAGCCTGTTGGTCGATGCTGGGGAGATGCCACTCGCTCTGCGCCGCGTGCAGTGCATCACTCGCTTGTACGCGCGAGCCCGGCGCCTCCCTCAGTCGCCAACTGCTCTCACTGCATCCTCAGCTGATCTCGATGGTGCCTATGCCGCCGAGAGACGCCAGTCATACCCTAAGCCCTTTGGGTTTAGGGCCAGGAAACTCCTTCGATAGGTAGATATAGCGACTCACAAAGCGTCCTGAGTGCTCTCGGGGCATTGGAATCTCCGCATCCCCTGGTTCGCGATATCCGTGACGCCACGGTTTTGGCGAGCCGGGCAGATGTCGAGATTATCTTCTGCTGAGTTCCTGGACATGTAGGAATTGCGGGGAATGAGCGCGCCGATGAGGGCGCCAAAGAGTCCGCGAGGACTCTGCGACCTGACCAGCGTTTCGCTCTTCCTCACACCGACTACATGGCAGGAATACGGGTAGATCTTCGAACTGCTGTTCCCATGGACCTATCCCCCAATGCCGCGACGGCTTCAGTTCGCTTTCGGTCGTCTCCGAATTGGACATACTCTGATGGAGCGCTCGCCAGCGCCCTATTACGACGACTGCGTCGTCCCCCAGACTGTTCGCCACATTTTTGTTGAATGTCCCAGTCTGGGTGATCTTCGCGCACGATACCTGTCCCGGTGCTGAGATGGGCGGGGTCGCTACCACCTGTCCCTTGTGCTTGGGACGAGTTTGTGCACATTGACTTGTTGACTTTTGGGGGGAGGCCTGGCTTCTCCCCTTTATTTAAGGTTCTTTTTGTTTTTCGTTTGTTATTGTTGTTTTGTAGGTTGCACTCTCCTGCACCAGGGTGAGGGGAACCTCCTCCCGCTGCCGGAGATTGCTTCCTGATTGTTCAGCTCTCCAATTTGTATCATTGTTATGTTTTCATATTTTTTTTTTTTAAAGTAGCCTAGTTCTAGGCTGTCGTGTTTTTCGGCGACTTATGCCCAAGTGGGCAGTTGCCAGATGGGCTCTATAAAATAAAAAAATAAAAAAAATGGATGGGATCCCACTCCAGGTCACCTACTTGTTTTAGATAGGAATGGTGGTTCGCATCCCATATTAATCTGTAAGTCTCCAAAGAGAAATAGCCACCTTAAGCAACTGCGCATCACTGGTAAAACCCCTACCATTATTTTTTCTTTATATTATTCTTCTTAGTTCTAGCCACTTTGACTCCACCCTACCACCTTGTTCTTGCCGAGAGCTGTGGCATGGAAAAATGGCATCATCATACTGAGATTTTGAACAGCCAAAACAAATGCATCTTATTTTTCAGCACTCATAGTAGCAGTAGTAGCAACTCCGGTTCAATTGACACTTCGATGGGAACAACGGACTTCGAGGTACTCACTGTCTTCTCCAAAGATCAGCTTGACAAAGCCAACAAGGATATTCACCACAAGTTGTTGCCCAAAGATTTCAAGGTATCTAAAGTGTCTTTTTTTTTTTTGCTTTAACCTTTTAAAGGCCTATGTGGATGCCACAATTTTTATTCACTTTCTCTTAATATATATATTGATTTAAGAGTTATAATATTTTATATAGTCCAATTCAGGCACCAAAGGGTTAAAATCATTTTCTTTGATTGATGACCTCTGCCGGTATGCTCTCATCATCATAGCCCATTGTTGTAAGTTCCTACTTATATCAATTTCTGAGCCCTGCCGCACTAGAATGTTGTTTCCTTATCACTTTCCTGATGTGAGAGCGATTATTGTGTTTGGTGAAGGTTTAGTTATGGTAAGAATTAAAATAGTGTGGAGATATTGACGCTTCACCTCATAGGCAGTGAAAAATACATCTCAAATATCTAGGTTTTAGTATTCAGTGAAAACTAAATCTCAATATTTTGATTTTAAGAGTCAGTGGAAACTAAATTTCAAATATTTAGGTTTTTTTAGTCAGTGAAAACTAAATTTCAAATATTTATTTGGGTTTTAGTAGTCTGAAAAATAAATTTCAAATATTTAGGTTTTAGTAGTCAGTGAAAACTAAATCTCAAATATTTAGGTTTTAGTAGTCAGTGAAAACTAAATCTCAAATATTTAGGTTTTAGTAGTCACTGAAAACTAAACATGCTCGGTCTCCATCTGCAGATTGAGCTCCATTGGGTGGTAAGCCTGAGCGGCGAGGACGATGAAGAACCACGCAGTTTGAACCACAATCCAAGCCTTTGTCCCTCAACGAGTCCACCGTCTTCCGATGATGACATAGATGATGAAGATGACGAAGACAACGATGAGACGGACTGGGGTTCAGGTAAGAATGGATCCACACTGGCCAGCCACCCTTTTGCTTTTTGGGGAGGGGTGAGGGGGCACAACACCCTCACTTCATTTCGGGATGGCCGACCATGATGCAGAAGGCATGCTCAGCAATATCCCTATACAAATGGCATAGGCTCTCTACCCATCCATTGATTTGGGATTGTTTTTTTGGTCGTTGGTTGTGTTGTGCGTGGCATAGCTGGTAGAAATCTCACCTCCACTAGCCCCTTCTTTTGTCCAGATGAGCTCCTCTCGTGCAGAGTGCAAGAAACTATGGAGTTCTTTTGTATTTATCTTTATCTTCACATGTTCGTGGTGCCATTGAAATGAATGTTCTGTCCCTTTAAACATTTAGTTGGTTTGTTGGTAGTGTTATCGTTGCTCTTTGAATGTTAGGGCAACTTCTGCCTTTTATCTTTATCTTGTATGACCCTTATTCTCAAATCTGAGCGCTTTATTTTTAACATGTGTTGCCTCCAGTTTACTTTCGCGTCCAATGGTTGGTAATGCCATTCTAATTTCCCAAGAAATTGGATGGGTAGACACAGTTGCATGATTAACCATTGTTTGGAAATAACCCCTATGACCACCCACCATGCCATTCTACTCTAGTTTTATAAAAAGATAAAAAGTGATTGCTGCTAAAGTTCAAATGAAGCAGGAAAGAGGTGCAAGATGCTCTCTCATCATTCCTTTTGTATCATCAGTTCAATGACAAAGTATATAGAGGAAAGAAATATTGCAGTATAAGGAGGAATGTTCATTCAAAATATATTCTACTTGTGATGATATTAACTCATCTGCGCTCCAGAATAAATTACGCAAAAGATTGTATATATATATATATATATATATATATATATATATATATATATATATATATATAATTTAGAATTTGGTGTCTTTGAGTAGTCTTTTTTGGTAGCCAATACACATTCAGAAGTGAAAATTGAATATGCAGAAAAATGAATGCAAAAGCGACTAACACGGATGCAGAATTTTAAGTTTGGGAGACCACATGAATCTAGCTTAAAAATTTATTGAATGTGTTGAGTGGAACTTGGGTGTAATATAATTCAAATTTATTTCCGGGGAGGCAAATACTTCCCATGTCATTCCGACATTTATTGAAGATTTTGTGTTGCTCCCATTTAAAAATTGAGGTAGTCTTTACACAGAATGAGTTTGGTTGGGCAGGTTGCTCTGGAATTATGCCTCCCACCCCTGTTCCAAAATGGAAGAACTCGCCTCCCCCCCTCCCAAAATGGAAGAACTCACCTCCTCTCCCAAAATAGAAGAGCTCTCTCCCCCTCCTCCAAAATGGAAGAACTCGCTCCCCTCCCAAAACGGAAGAACACACCTCCTCCCTCCCAAAATGGAAGAACTCACCCCCTCCCTTCCAAAATGGAAGAACTCACCTCCCCCTCCCAAAATGGAAGAACTCACCTCTCCCCCTCCCAAAATGGAAGAACTCACCTCTTCCCCTCCCAAAATGGAAGAACTCACCTCTTCCCCTCCCAAAATGGAAGAACTCACCTCTCTCCCTCCCAAAATGGAAGAGCTCACCTCCCCCCCTTCCGAAATGGAAGAGCTCACCTCCACCCCTCTTCCAAAATTGAAGAACTCACCTACCCTCCATTCCAAAATGGAAGAACTCACTTCTCCCCCTCCCAAAATAGAAGAACTCGCCTCCCCCCTCCAAAATGGAAGAACTCTCCTACCCCCAGCTCTAAAATGGAAGAACTCACCTTCCCCCTCCCTCCCAAAATGGAAGAACTCACCTTCCTCCCCGCCCCTCCTAAAGCAACCATCATTTTCAACCTCCACACAACTCATGAGAAGAATTTGTCTCATGGAGGGACCCCTCCTCTTTCTCCTTTGTAGGACTCAAGAAGGAGTTTGAGCACTTCACTCGGCAATGGATACCACATTAGATTTCTGGTGCCGAGGTGATTGGTGGGTACTCTGTAGGTAAGCTCTTCCGGCATCACACATACACACACCACTGTCTTTCTTCTCCCATCTTCACACCACAACATACTCACTGTATCCTGGAACCCCGCCTCAATAGAGTACTATTATCTCTAATGGGGTGCACAAACTTTCCTTATAGGTATAGTGTATCCACACAACTCTTAATCATGTGGAAACCACTTGCGATTTTAGCAAAGTTAAGCCACAGTGAGTGTGGTTAGTTGTGAAATGTAGTCCTGATCCAGGTTGACTTTCCAGTTGCTGCCGTACACTAGATACTCGCGGTTCCGAATCCACGTTAATCAGGAGGTCCCTACTGAGAAATAAAAAGGCAATTTGAGTGCAGATCGGTGGTAAAAATCCTACCCATCTATTCTTACCCGAGTCGGAACCCCAAATGGTTCTATAAATGGTTGGTATAAAAAAACAATGCCTGACCCCAGGTTCCTTCAGGCTTTCCAGCAAATGTCATGGCAATCTTTATGTGCATTTCATTATCTATTTGGATTTCATCCATGATGTGTGGGATGGATGGGGAAACTTCCTTACCACTAGTACCACCCCCATTGCTTAGTGTTCATGAGATGTGCTGGTCACTCACTTTTGTGCTCCCTGTATTAGGGAAGTAAGAATGCCAAGTGGTAGGAGGTGGTGCCATTAGTCCTCACATTTGGGATGAGATACCTTTCTATGATGTGGTGTGCATAAAGATTAGAATGATAATCAATGGTGAGCTCAAAAATACCCCGGACAGCCCTTGTGGAGGGGTTGACTATTGTGTTAATGTTGCATTGCTCCCCAGGAGCAGATGGCATCTCTGCTTTCTCTGACCCCTTAAGGGAGATTAAGGGAGAAGCTTTGATCCGAGAGGCTGTGCTTGTAGGCCCTGCCAATGTTACCACAATTAAGGGGGTGGGCTGCTGTTGCATGGGATGGGAATTTTATAGTACCATCCTGTGCTAGTGGTCCATGCAACAACAGCTAGGAAGTGGATGTTATATTGCCACTTAATCTCATGTGGAAGACATCCAAGTAGGGTGGTATAAACTCAATGATTGCATCCAAGTGGGTGGTATAAACTCAATGATTTCATCCAGGTGGGGTGGTATAAACTCAATGATTGCATCCAGGTGGGGTGGTATCAACTCGATGATTACATCCAGGTGGGGTGGTATGGGTATTTCAGCTGTCATGAACTGGCTGTCCATTGGCAGCATACCATGAATAGGAAATGACAGCAGTGTTTTTATTTTTGGGTGTATGTGACAATGGATGTGTATGGAGATAGTTACCCCCATGTGGGCGCTAATCAACGTATCCTCCCAATGAAATTTTTGTATCAGCACTCAGTAGGATTGAACTTTGGAAATCAAATGCTGTATCCACTGTGTTAGTGAGAGCTTGGAGAGAGTAGTAATGTGCCTTAGTAAAGCAGGGAGAGTGATTTGTGTTTGAGAGAGAAAAACAAGTGTCAAGTGGATGATGTGGTGTACATAGGGGCCAGTTTGGGAAACGGTGTACTTAGTAGGGCGTTCTACCCAGGGATGAGCTTTAACTGGTTGATATGCTACAGCACATAACAGTCCATTGCTATGACGGGTTATTTTGATGTGTGGAAAAGAAGGGGGCGACTGCTTGATGAGCATAAAGGGGTGGGTAGTATTAGTGGGAGATGGCCCATTTAATGCATAGGCTCAGACATTAAACCCACATCTTTGCCCATTTAATGCATAGGTTCAGTCATTGAACCCATATCTTTGCTCATTTAATGCAAAGGTTCAGTCATTTGTAAGTCCCAACGCCTAGCTTGAAAGGCGCAAAACCAACATATTGGGGTATTAACAAAAAGGGGAGTGACTGAAGGCCAGGGAAAAGAGAAACTGATAAATAAGAGTAAGGTTTTTTTTAAAAGATACAGGTGCTTTTTGTTTTTTCAGGGGAGATTCTCTAAGAGATGTCAGTTCAGAGAACCCCTCGTTAGTTTACAGTTTAGAAAGTTAAAAGAAATGGGGAAGAGATGAGAAGAGGGAAAATTTGAAGGACTGGGTCTGTTCTCCTGGGAATGAGAAATTGTGTACTTTAGCTTGAGTAGCTTCAGAATTGAGACCATACTATCGAAAACCACTGGACTGTACTTTGAAGGGGAGAAAATGGAATGAGTCAGGAGTCTTGAGAGGGGGTGTTTATACATCGTGATCAAGGAAAATTGTGTCTCGGACAATCTGAAAGCAGGAAAGGACCCAGGGTGTGGGGAAGTAAACTTCATTCCCCTGCATCCTAGGGAGTTTGGGGGCGCTCAGATAACCAACAGAGGGGTGGGGGCAACAAGATCAGCATGTGTGTGTGTATGGGAGAGCCCTGAAAATGTATAGTTTCAATCATTGAACCCACATCTTTGCCTATTTAATGCATAGGCTCAGTTGTTGAACCCACATCTTTGCCCATTTAATGCATGGGTTCTGTCATTGAGCTCACGTCTCTGCCCATTTCATGCATAGATTAAGTCATTGAACCCACATCTTTGCCCATTTAATGCATAGGTTCTGTCATTGAACCCACATCTTTACCCATTTAATGCCTAGGTTCTGTCATTGAACCCACATCTTTACCCATTTAATGCCTAGGTTCTGTCATTGAACCCACATCTTTGCCCATTTCATGCATATCTAGGTTCTTTCACCTATGACATGTAGCTAACACTAACTACCGCAGAGCTCTCAGTAGCTGCCTAGTGGATTAATTGTTGGGTTTCGGATGCCAAGGTACAGGTTTGATTCCAACTAACGCTGATGAAACTTTCGGCGCCATCATGAACTGGCTGCCCCTTGTGTGGATAATGCTCACCCCTGCAAGTATTTCCACTTCCAGGATACAATCACAATATTGCTATCCTTTCCTTTGTCTTCACAGCACACTATACCCACTCTCCCCTCTTCCGGCCCCCTGCTGATGGACTTAGTGGTCTCCTCTGCATGAACTATTCAACCCTCATGTGGAACAACTGCCCCAGCCCTGGAGTCATGAATAGGTTTCGCACTTTCTGATGGATGACTTTAACACACTCGTACAGACACCTCAGTAATGACTGGCACCCTGGTGCCTCGCTGTTTGCCAGTGATTGCCATTCTGATCGCTATGTGATTTTTATCTGTTCAGAGGATCTCAATGTGAGGGGGAATGGCAACTTACTACTGCCTCCTCCCCCCCTTCCTTTTCACTTTACATAGCCCTCTCTTTCCACACAGCCACTTAGTCCACACATTTACATAGATTAACTGGCAAGACTCGACTGTTTCTTGACAGCTCCGCCCATTATCACTACTGTGTGTTGCACTCATAGGATTGATCATAGTTTCTTAACCCTTAAAGCACCATGCTAAGAAAATGGAGGACCTCATCAGCACTGGAGGAAAAAAAAAAGGTATAAAAAGATCAGACGTCTTCATATCTAAAACCTCATGAGTAAATGCTTTAAAAAGGCAATATACAAATAAAAACTAAATGGGAGGTGGTACATCATGAGAGAAAATACATTTACTACCTGGGACCTTTTGGTCCATGCGACGCTTAAAAGGTTAAGCTAGTCATAGCTTAACCCTACATACAGCCAAAAATAATAATAAAAGCTACACTTATTGTGTAATTTTCAAAGTTTTGCTTCAGACCTTTCTCTAACTACTCAGCCCTCTCCACCAGCTTCTAGTTGAGAAAGTTCTGGTGGAATTGGATATTATAAAACATAGATTTTCAACTTTTGAAACTCCATCCGTGTTCTCCTTTCATTTAATTTTCATTGTCACCATAGGTCATGAATTTGATAGAATGTATACCTAAAAAATACTTTTTGATCAGTCATACTGAATTTTAATAATACACTGGTTAAAATTTGTATATATCTTTTGTGTGTTTATTCTTGTCTCAAGATGATGTCCAATGAATGCAAATGAATTCTCCCATCTTATACTTTGTGAAATTTGTACTAATGTACTTGACCGAGATTAAGTCATCCTCATTTTTGCCATCTTAGCAAATAACAGTACCAAACTCCACCACTGATCCTTTCATAGGATTGTATTATACCCCAGATTGTTGGTAGAATTTTACATTTTAATTTTCAGCTTCCATATTATTAAAATGACTGGAGCTTTGTTCTCATCCCCAATAAAAGGACTTTGTGTTACAGTTGACCTTAGAAAGACCATGTGTGAATAGTTGGGGAAAATCCTTTCTTCATGATGTACAAGAATGAATTGGCACAACCCACAAGTGCCATCATTTTCCTCCAGGGTGAAGTAAAAGTTTGAGAGTTAAATTTAAATATTCCACTTGGGGTGGTGGATGTGAGTATCTTTGCCAGAACATTTTTTTTAAGGGAGATAAGTAGAGAAAGAGAAGTTAGCAGAAATGAGCAAAGCGGGTTTATCCTGAGCAGATTGTGATACAAGAGACTAGGAGGGTGAGCAACTCTCCTTAATTTGTCTCCATTTAACAATGCAAGCCCTTCCCATTGTGGCGTGCATGCAACACAATATAAAGGTTGAGTTAGGACCAAAGTGTAGGGTCACTGATGAAATAGATTATATACGTTTTGTCTGTTAGATAGCATATATTGCAAACCCTGGACAAAACTGGGTATACAGTTGTGGTTTGTCCAAGAAATTGTTGAAATATAGATTTCTTTCATGTCGCAGCAATGCTAATTAAATGCATTACAGAAGTCATTCTCATTTTCAGTACCTTGATTTACTTTTCATTTTGCCTTTTAGTGTGGCTGCATTTTATTAACTTGTTCTTGGAATTTTTTTAATTGTGGTTGATTTTATTTATTTATTTATTATTTTTTGCTGCCTTTCTTTTATGCGCAGTTTGTGATTCTTCTCAATTCTCAACCCATATTCTTTGCCTAGTGATTTGATAATGTGTACAGCGACTTTCATTTCATTTGCCTCTTGATTTGATTACCTTCATTTCATTTGCCTAGTGAATTGATTACCTTCATTTCATTTTCCTAATGATTTGATTACCTTCATTTCATTTGTGCCTAGTGAATTGTGATTACCTTCATTTCATTTGCCTAATGATTTGATTATCTTCATTTCATTTGCCTAATGATTTGATTACCTCCATTTCATTTGCCTAATGATTTAATTACCTTCATTCCATTTGCCTAATGATTTAATTACCTTCATTCCATTTGCCTAATGATTTAATTACCTTCATTTCATTTGCCTAATGATTTGATTACCTTCACTTCATTTGCTTAATGATTTTATTACTTTCATTTTATTTGCATAATGATTTAATTACCTTCATTTCATTTGCCTAGTGAATTGATTACCTTCATTTCATTTGTCTAATGATTTGATTACCTTAATTTAATTTGCCTAGTGAATTGATTACCTTTCATATACCTAGTGAATTGGTTACCTTTCATTTGCCTAATGATTTCATTACCTTCATTTGATTTGCCTAGTGAATTGATTACCTTTCATATGCCTAGTTAATTGGTTACTTTTCATTTGCCTAATGATTTGATTAACTTCTTCATTTGCCTAATGATTTGATTACCTTCATTTCATTTGCCTAATGATTTGATTAACTTCTTCATTTGCCTAATGATTTGATTACCTTCATTTCATTTGCCTAATGATTTGATTACTTTCCTTTCATTTTCCTAATGAGTTGCTTACTTTCATTTCATTTGCCTAATGATTTGATTACCCCTTCATTTTATTTGCTTAATGATTTGATTACCTTCATTTTTAATCTGCCTAGTGAATTAGTTACATTTCATTTGCCTAATGATTTGATTACCTCCAGTCCATTTGCCTAATGATTTGATTACCTTCATTTCATTTGTTTAATGATTTGATTACCTTAATTTCATTTGCCTAGTGAATTGGGTACCTTTATTTGCCTAAGGATTTGATTACCAGAGCTGGGCATTGCTGTAACAAGTTGTGACTTTGTCTCACTATGAATTTTAAGTCGCAAACATTTTGAAAAGGTTGGACTAAGCAAAGTTGAACCAGCAATTTTCCATGACTTTTGAACAGGAGCAAACACAACTTTTTTTAAAGAAATTGCTGCAGCTGTTTTATATATGTGTTTTTCTGCCTTATCAAAGCATGTTTTTGTTATCATGCTAAAGTTTACTTTGTAATTTACTGGAGTTGCAAGTCGCACTGGGTAGGCAAAAAATAGAGTTGCAGTCGCACCAGATCCGGCAGCAAAGTTGCACCTGAAAAAATTAAAGTCTCACCCAGCTCTGTTGATTACTTTCATTTCATTTGCCTAGTGAATTGATTATCTTCATTTCATTTGCCTAATGATTTGCTTACCTTCATTTCATTTGCCTAATTATTTAATTACCTTCATTTCATTTGCCTAATGATTGGATACCTTCATTTCATTTGTCTCTTCTCCATCAACTTCTACCGCTTTCCCACAAAGTTGTATAGGTGCACATAAATGCCATTGAAACTGATCACCCTCCTTTATACCATATCAGGAGCAATGCCACCCTTGATTTTAACAACACCAAATGGTCCTTCATATCAATAAGTTGCTATGTGATGTAGTATTTTGTCCAGTCAGAGTTTGGCCTTGGCAGAAGGCCCCTAGCATACCCCTTCGATTCACACGATCATCCATTTCCTCGCATCGGCCCTTTCTCCCCCACCCCTAGATATTCTTTTGTAATCTCTTTACAAGTCTATTTCAATATTATTTTTTCAGGCCATCTCAGAACAGAGTCACAACCTTCTCCCCCCTCCCCCCTCTAAAAAACCTTTCATCCACACATTCCTGTCTATCTACCATTTGCACCCCAAACATACCTCGCAAATTGTTCATTTGCATTACTCTCAGTTGATCTCTCCTTATCATTTTGTCCTATTGCTTCCAGTTCTGGCCCATCCACATACAACCATTGTACTACCTTACTACCATTTCATTAAGTGTGTTCTGAATTTCCTCTTTTTCAATGTTCGCACTTCCTTTATTGTACTTTCAAGCATTCTCACATCCTTTCCCCTTACTCAACCTTTTGCTTCTGATTCTCCCTTTCTTCCCAATTTCTTATCCATGCACCAACCAATTTAACCTTACAAAGCACAATCATATGATTGGATATTTCCATCCCATAGCTTTTACAGCTTCCGCATCAAATTACCTCTTACAGCATCTTTTTTCTTACTAGGAACATATCAATCATACTCATAACTTTTCATCCTCTCCTTTACCTAATCTGTGAGTATTTATGCACATCCCGGTGTGCTGAAAAGACGTATTTGCTACAGGAGTTTCTTCTAGCACAAACCTATACCAGCCTCACCATTTTCATTCTCTCTGGATAAACCAAACATCCAGATTATCCTTTTTTTTATTCCTTTAAGTCTTTGTCCATTCATAGTTCATATAACCATTAACTATACATACCTATTCCCAATTTCATCCACCACTCCTCTTAAGTCATTCCAGAGCCTCTCTCAGCTTCACTTCTATCACTACTGGGTCAATACACTACCTTCACAAACAGTTTCACTGTTTCAAATCTCAGCTTCACCCAAATAATTATCAGCTCGGATCTTCATATCCATCATGCTACTCCTTGCTTAAAACACTGCTCTCACTCTTGATTTCATTTGGGTAGGCACTTCAGCCGCTTCCTGTTGACTCAGGTTGGGGAGTGCAAACCTCTTGCACTCATCCCCTTTTATTGCTGTTTTATTATTACTTTATGCCTAAATCCCACTGGTGCAACAGTAATGTTTAGTTGGGCAGGCACTGTGGCCTATAGTGAGGCCAGTTGGTCCATTTGGCACCCTATATACCCACTCTGGGTTGGCATTTAGTCCAGGAAGGCGATTTGACTTCCTGGCCACCGTGCTGACAGGGACTCTGCGTCCCATCTGGCCCCAGCTTAGCCCCTTCTCCTTTCTGACTGCATTTTCACCTTACTTCCTCACTCTACCTACAACTTCTCCCATAACTTTCTCTGGTCGGCCTCTAATTTCACAGGGTAGATGCCGACCAGCTTCCTCTCACCCAACTATCCCGGATTGGAGGGGAAGGGACAGCATCCCCTCACTCCTGAGCCCCCCCCCCCTCCCCAGGTGACCCAGCCCCAGATGGTAGGACCTTCCACAGGGTTGAATACGGTCTTGGTGCTAAGCACTAAACTTGAGTCCGCCCCTGTGCAGAGTCCTCAGACGGCTCGGGAGGGCCCCAAGGCCTTACAAGGAGAGGAAGGATCTCCTCCTCTGTGACAGCCAACACCTTCTCCATTTCAGAGAAGGATCTTGCTGAGGCCGGTCCATCTTCCCTATGGGGTCGGGTAGGCGGAGGGGAAAAAAGGGTTCATTCCCCGCCCTCCTCTCCTAAAAAGAAAATAAACCCAAAGACTTGGGGCTCCTCTCCTTCCACAGGGACAGACAGGTCTGCTGCTGTTTCTGTAAGCAAGCAACCAAGCCAAGATCGGCAAGTCTGGCCCCATTGCTCCTCCAGGTAAGGATCCCCAGACTATGACCAAAAGTGTGCAGAGCAGAGCCTTCCCTCATTAAAAAGCTACCTGGCGTTTTCAAGCCAGCTAGCTAAAAACGCTTCCATATTATTCGCTCCACTGATGGCTGCTTGTTGGCTAAGGGTGACATGAGCCATTGGTGGAGAGCTCTCGCTAGTGTGATTGGTAGAGAGCAGAAGGTGATCGATTTCTTGGACTGGAGCCTTCTGGCAAATGTGTCAAATCGCTCTTAGGTGGCCGTGATTAGTGCCCCTTTGACACTTGATGGCACGCCTGTTAGTGTAACACCGCACTCTACCATTAACTTTGTGAAAGGAGTAGTTTATGTGAGGGAACTCGTGGACTACTCCATAGATAAGATCACCTTAGAGTGGCTGACTATGGGGCTGTCAAGGTTGAACATTTCATGAGAAAACAGGGAGGAGCCTTGAGACCCACCACTACACTCATCACATTCGACTGTGACAAGCTCCCTGAATCGGTGCATGCCGGTTGGTATCGCTACTGTGTGAAGGCATTCGTGCCACTGCCGCGGAAGTACTATTATTCACACCTTTCAGCCATACTAATCACTCCTGTAGACACGCAAATCATGTGTCATTTGCAGGGAGCCACACCCCGCTTCTTCATAGCAATGTGGTGATTATCTCCTTGAGAAGGAAATCCTGGCCATTCAGGACCAGGATCATCTCTCATTTTGTGAGACTAAGGACTTGGTCCTGGCATTCCCAGCTCTGCCTCATTAAGAAAGATACCCTCTTCTCTTGGCCCCTCCAGGCCTACAAGCATGGTAATTTCTGCACCCATTCAGAACCTTTCTGTGGGTTCTACCCACTCCAGGCCAAGAATAAGGTGGTGCACTTATGCCACCATTTACGCATCTACCCCAACTCAGACTTGTTCCTAAACACAGTTTGCCTCAAAGTGGTGTATTCTCACCATTTCCTTGATCCTATTTTTGACTGACGCCTCACCTGGGAGGCTCATATTCTCAGCCCTAGGGTCTCTTGTACCCGTGCCATGAATATTCTTCGTTGCATGGTGTTCAGCGCCAATAGGGCTACTGCCCTACTTTTTGGGCGATCCTCTTTTCATTCAAAGCTCAACTATGGATGAGAGTTTTATGCATCAGCAGAGCGTGTATTGTGGAAGGTGGACTCAATCCACCTCACCAACCTTTGCCTGCCTACCGGTGCCTTCCATCATGGGATCTTATCAAAAACTTGTTTAGTGTTTTAGAAATGGTAGATAGGAGTGGGGGTGATTTCTGTAAGTGCAGAGTTAGCAAAGGTGCATAAATGCTTGAGGTGAATTGAAGAGTGATTTAAGGTGGTTGAGAATGACCTAACCCTTCACATTCCTTTGCTGTCCAGCTTCTCCCCCACTCCCTTTTTCTTTTCTTTTCTTACTGCTGCTCCCTAAATAGTGAAACAAATCTGCAACTTCCAACAGGCGAATTTATACTCTCATCTCCACCAAACAACAAGAAAACTGAAAACAATACCTCCAAACAATCAACCATAAAACACACAGCTCCCAACTTTTTGGTGAATAATTACCAAAACCAATTCACACATCACACACTCAACCGTGCACACATGAATCTCCTCACCAGAGACAACAAAATTCCAACCCCAACTGAACAATGCAACCAGCTCATGATTCACTACTCCAAAATAAGCCAACTAACCACCACCCACAACAATAGAAAAACACTCAAAAATAAAGGCAAATTGTATATAGATCTCACCCCACCCTTCCCCACTCAACACAAAATCACAAACACTTGCAAGATGAAGGCACATACCACATCTCAATCATCCACCTAAAACAACTTGACCTGACAGCCATATTTACACTCCGAGAGATCAACTCCTCATGTCTACACATCATTCCCATTCTCAAACCAAATAAACCCCTTGATCTCCCCCCATCCCCTCCTGCAGGCCTAATTTGATCCTCTCAACTATCTCAAAAATTTTACAAAAACTATTACTCAACAGAATCAAACCTCCCTTTCTTCTAGTGCCATGCCATCTAATTTTAAATATGCTGCTCTTTACCAAATCCTTACAAAACCTAGCCTGAACCTCAGTGACCAGGCAAGTTACCATCCATTACTAGTCTAATACTAAGTGACAAAAAACAAAATTGAACAAAAGTAAAACCAAAGTTAGCAAAAAAAAAAGAAGCAACCACACTCCAGTGCCAGACCAGGTGACTGACACGAAAGTGAGTCAAATATAATTGAGGGGGGCCAGCCTCCTCCAGGAAGTTAAGAGTCCACAAGTCTATTAATAAGTAAACCCATCAATGCACAAGTGTTAGTAACCCCCGCTCATCCCAGTCCCGAGACCAGTAATGTGTGCAAAGATCACCTAGAATGGACCTTCAAATGAATCTGCCAAAGAGTCTGGGCTACAATGCGACAAAGTCATTCATCTCTCCTTAATTTAACTGGCTGCCTTCACGAGCAGCTGATGCAAATATGGCTTCCATTCTAGTACCTTTCGACCTCTCAGCACCATTCAATACTGTTGATCACACTGTTCTTCATCTTTGTGAATTCTTGGCTGTCTCTAGTAGTCTCCTTAGCTGGTTTTACTCATATCTATCAGTTCCTATTCTATTTTTATCAAGTCCAGCAGAGGCATATTTCCATTTTCTGCAAGGCTGGGAAAGGCTCCTTTTTTATATCTATCTTTCTATTTTTGTACTGATGACATGCAAATCTATCTATATTCCATATTCGCGATTGCAGTCACAGGCACAGTCGCAGTCAGTTAAGATACCAACCCAAAACAAGAATAGGCTTGAATACATGACATGCCCGTTTCGCATTCATCGTAAGCCGAAGCAACCCGAGCTCAACGCTCTAATAAAAGAGTCCAAAATTCCGCCGTTTGGAAATTCCTTTTATATGGGTAATCCGTATCGATCCTCTTAACCAGCGCAGTCACAGGCACAGTCGCAGTCAGTTAAGATACCAACCCAAAACAAGAATTGGCTTGAATACACGACATGCCCGTTTTGCATTCATCGTAAGCCGAAGCAACCCGAACTCAACGCTCTAATAAAAGAGTCCAAAATTCCACCGTTTGGAAATTCCTTTTATATGGGCAATCCGTATCGATCCTCTTAACCAGCTATATTCCCAACCTTGTTTACTGAGACTTAGAAATCCTCTATCTGCCAAGGGAAGCATTATTGAATAGTGCTCTGATAATTATGATAAAATTGAAGGGTGGCTCGCTGTTAGACTATTGCTCCTTTTTTTTAACCTGTCTCTCTCCTGTTGCATTTTCCAGCACTTAAAATTCTGGGTATTGTCTTTGATGGTCAATCATCTCTCAAAGCCCAAGTTGTTTAATGTCTGCTCTCTTCTGTAATCTTAGACACATCCGCACAAGCTTTAACCCATTCAACTTGTTCAATACTTTGCACCTTGTGTTGTCCACTGTGATCATTTCTCTTATGCAAGACCCTGCTCCATGAACTGCACTGGCTACCCATTTGATCCAGAATGACCCATCTTCACTGAAACTTTTCCACCCCCTGATAGTACTACATTCCAGTTCTGCCCTCTAACTGTGCTGCATGGGTGTGATTTCTCAATTTTTATTCCAGGAATATGGAATGAACTGCCTGCTGCTATACACCCATACTCCTTTAATGCCTTTGTGTGTTGAAAACCTATCTTTTCTCCCAAACATTTACTTAGTTGGTAGACAGGTGCTCTATGAAGGCCTACAAAAATTGTGTAGTTTGCTTAGATCCCTCTGTTTTCCTGCTGTTTTGGTTGGTTGGCATTTATCTGAATTTGGAGTTGTGTGGGGCATAATTAAATTGCATTCTTTTTGATAACTTTGTTGTTTCTGGTGAAAACTGATTCATTTACAGTGCTCGACAAAAGTTTAGGCTGGGTGGATGTCAGACAAGTTGCAGCATGATAAAAGTGTCATAATAAATATTAATCTTACCCTCAATACTTTGTTGGACATCCTTTGTGTTTCTTGACATCCCTCAGGCGTCGTGGCATGGACATAACAAGATCATGTAGCTTCTGGCTAGGTATAGCATCCCAACAAGCCCTAATTTCCTTCTCCAGCTGGGGGACAGTGCTGACGTCCCTTCCTTATAACCTGTGTTTAACCACCTGCCAAAGGTTCTCAATCGGGTTTAAATCTGGACTGTTGCCAGGCCAATCTTTAATGAACTTAATCTCACAGTCTTTGAGCCAGGTTATAACAGATTTGGCAGTGTGGCATGGGGCACCATCCTGTTGGAACACGCTCGCCTGTTAACTCAAAGCGCTCCTCCAGATGTTCATTTAGCAGCTCATAATAAATGTACTGGTTGACTTTAATGTTGGCAGGCAACACAAAAAGCTTTCCCAAGCCCCTGCCTGAGAAACAACCCCATACCATTAATGAACTGGGGTGTTTCACAGTTCCACGAAGGTACCATGGGTCAAGGGGGTCACTGCCACGCTTCCGATACACGTTACCACCCCTCCCCTCAGTCACTCTGAATGTTGCTTCATCAGACCAAAGCACGTCAAGCTAGTCAGCAATATTTCAGCATAAGCGACCCTACGAGCCTTCTGCACACATGTGAGAATTGGTTTCTTGACAGGGCAGTGGCTTGTGTAACCAAGCTCATGAATACGTCGACTAACAGTGCGCACATACACCTCACTGAACAGACCACTATTATTTTCCTTAATTTTATGGGCTGAAATACGAAGACACTTCTCTAGGTCTCTCTTAACAACATTATCAACACGCCTAGAGGTCTTACGAGGCCTATCAGACTGCTCTTTCTGGGTTAGTTTGGCATCACACCCTCCCCCCACCTAGCAACGTAACGCCTCACAACACGATCACTTATTGAAGTTGGTCAGCTATTTCCTTAGTTTGCTTACTGGCCTCCTTGAGAGCAATAATCTGGGCAATAGTTTCAGACAATAACTGCCTCGCTTTCCCCATAATAAGGCCACAAACACTCCCACACTACAAAAAACCCAGTCACAAAATGGTGTTGGTCAGGAGAACACAACAGCACAGTCCTCTCACTACCATGGCCAAGCCAACACTGAGCACGTGCTGGCAGGCTGAGCGGGAAACTGAGGGATGTAGTGAGGTCATGCATCTGGCCCAAACTTCTGACTAAATTAAATCACCCTCATCTATACCATTCTTTTTTAGACATAAGTTTAGTCCGCCCCCGCTCACCTGGCCTAAACTTTTGTTGAGCACTGTATATGAAATTTTTTAGGATGTACCAAAATAGCTCTCTTTTTTTTGTTTTGTTTTTTCCAGTTGTCATGTATGAGGTTGTTGAACTGTGTTGAAAGCCTAACATGAAATTCTTGTTGATCACCTGTAAGTTCCCCAAGTTGATTCCCTCTGTTTCTTTGTTTTATAAGATTGTTTATTTCCTGTATAAAGTTAGGATTAAAGTGTTTCCTTTGTCTTTGAGTCATATTTTGGTTAAGGAAGAAATTGAGCAATGCATGTTCACTGTAATTGGTAAATTTTGCAATTTGCCTTTTTTTTATTGTTTGAGGTGTGATCTGTATTAATTGGTGAGTGGTTAGAATTGGAATAAAACCAGAGTAGAGTGCATGTCAGGTTTGTCAGATTATTCAAGTCTGGATCTGCAATGAAGCTTTCCTGATGTATGTAGTTGGTTGATGTAGGAAAAACATTGCCTCCTACCCAATTCCTTATATCTCAGGAATTTGCTACAAAGAAATAAAGCTAAATTAATTTGGATTAACTACCTGTGGTAATCATTCATTTTGATTATTGGTTATAGGCTTTTTTTAACAGTGACTATATTCTGAGTGTCATTAAATTTTTGCTCACTAACTCTAATATTTGACATTTCCTCTCCTTTACTAGATGCCCATTGCCCTGAAAGGTTCGTGGGTCGCTATCGACTAATGTCGGACTGTTCTGGGGTGCAAGGTGTTTATCCTCTGATTAAAGGTCATCCAAGTCAAGGGTCACCCACATGACCTGATCTGGCCTTAGTTTGCATCATTATCACTCATCTCCCCCACTTTCATTCTTTCACATCTGACACTTTCTTCTTTTTTTATTTCTACCTTATTTTAAATTTTGTCAGGGGAGGATTTTCCTTAAGGGACTCTTGTCCATTTTTGTAGTGGAGAAGGAGGTATTTTCTCTTAAATGCCTATTTAGGGGAGAATCCCACAAGTGAGAGAAGGGGCAGGGGGGGCTTCTTCTTTCCTTACTAAATATTCAATTTAAATGCCTCATTAGTATATATCACTTGTATTTTAGTAGAGCTGGACAGTGGTTTCCATTGTGCTTTCATTGAGGAGATTTGGGACCTTTGCAAGTAAATTGAATTTGCAAAACCATTTAACCCAGTACCGGTTGTAGCTAAGGGAATATTTTTTGTTTGATAGGAATGGTCCTATATACCCCTATCTTGATTCTTTTTAAAAGAAAGGTGTTGCTTACTGATCAAAAGGTGTAGGTTTTTAAGGTAGTTGATGTTAAGTACAGTTTGTAGTACAAATCTTGACAAATTTAGGAACCTTGGATCATTTTGGTTCAGTAATTTTCCACTAATACATTGCATTTGTTGATACAAAATTAGTATGTGGGATTAGAGGTTTTCTTCAAAATATTTTTCTTATCAAAGAATTTAATCACAAAAGGATTTTAAAGCTTCATCTTTGTTTTTGAATCCTCTAGGCACTGCTCATTAATTACTTTTCAGTTTGTTTTTTATATTTTACTTTAAAAAGTGAGTTAATTCTGTCATTCTTTCTAGTTTTGTATGAAATCTACATTTAAATCAGTGCGAATGGTTTCCCAAATTCTAAAGGCTGCTATTTTGTTTTCTAAAATAGATTTTAATAAGTTAACTTTTGAAATTGACTATAATTTGTTTGGTTATATGTGGGCCAATTAAGGAAGGCAAAGGATTCATTTTATTGGATTGAGAAGAGTGTTAGAGATTTTGTTTGATCTCACATTTTTAGTATTTTAACTTCAGTCTTCCAGCCCTCTTTTCTTTTGGTATTTACTTAAATAACTTTTGATATCAGTAGATATTGTTGTAAACTATAAAAATTTTATAAATTGGTTAAAGTGTATAGCTTCAAAATTATTTTTTGATTTTGGTAAAGACTGGTATGAGCTCAACAGGAGACTTCACCTACTGTTCAGGTTCAATCATCTTTCTATGTAGATTTATTTCATCTTTTTTTTTATCCATATATGATTAGAATATTGAATATTTTATAGGAAAGTTCCAGAAGTAAGGAAGCACCTCATGGCTATCATAAACTATTTATTACATTAGTCTACATGGACAAATAATGGTATTTTCTATACAAATAAGAACATAATTTTCTATATTTATACTGTAACTTTTTGTATTTATCTATATTTTCTTTGAAATTTATTTAATCATCCTTTGACTCCTGTTAGTTTAACCCCTCCCTTCCCCCCCAAAAACTTGAAAAGTTTAGGAAAATTTGGCAGTTTCACATTTAAGAATGTTTGTTTCATATTTACAGGAAATTTTGAATATTTGTATTGCTTAAAATTTGGGGTGAAGGATCACAGGGACCATAAAAACACTTCCATAACTATAAAATGACAGATTTTTTAAAAATTGATAGTTGAAGATGAAAGCTCAATTATAACTTTAGATTCATCCTTAGTTGTATCGTTATTTTCATTTATATAATGTATTGAAAGATTCTATAGTATTGATAATACCATATTCACATAATTTGGATAAGAAGACTCGATAGCTCAATTCATTAAACTTTGCATTTAATTTTTCTACTCTTTAGAAACAGTTGATTGTCTTAGCCATATATGGCTCATTGAGTATGTATTAGCCTTGGTCATTGCCGTAAGAAGGGGGAAAAGGGCAAGAGATTCAGGATAATGCTTTACCATCCGCTCAGTCTTCATTACTTGTGGCTCTCTGAGCTTAGATAACCTTTGAAGAGGTTCATCCCTGAGGCTTTGAGCTCAAAATGCAAGACCACATAAATTATTTCCAAATAAGGTCAAAATGACATCATTCTCACTATGTGCCTGCCCTAGCAAATGACACCTGCCTTTATTATTATAGTATAGCAATTCATTTGGAGAGTTGTACGCTTGCAGTCTCTAAAAATTCCAAGTAATCTACTTGGGTTTTATACCTTTCAGGAATTTTCATTACTCTATGAACCTTTTTATTTAATTCCTCTCCCCCATATTTGGTATAGCAGTTCATGCTAGAGGGTTGTCTTGCTTTTCCCATCCCTACTCGCAGCCATAGGCAAAATGTACCCATTTTTTATCTTTTATTTCCATTAATATCAATGCTTGTTTCCTTTCTGTATCTATTTGTTCCTACCATGACTCTTTCATTACTCCACTTAACCTGGCATAAATCAGGCTGAAGGATAACTGCCTCCCTACCAGACACAGTACCTAGTATGAGGACAACCTAGATAGGTCATCTTAGTTCCCACACATTTTATAGGACGCATCGTGGGTAATAATGAAAGCTTCAATTTTGTTCACCTGTTGCTACCTTAACATCCTTACTGACCATTGCAAAAGCTTAACTGCCCTCCCTACCAAACAAGCTGGCTCTCCTCATTATAGCCCCTTTCCCATTTTTCCTGGTTTCCACTCTGATGACTCAACCAATTTTCCTCTAGAGCACTGACAATTCAACACAAAGATGAATGAGTGCTGGAAAATGCAGCGCATAGCAAAGACAATTGTGATTAATACATAGAAGTAAACATAATTGTGCTGTTGTGCTTTTTTTTTTTTTTTTTACTTATATAAATGACCATAGTAACTATAAAACTATTTGGCAACCTTTTTAAAGGGTTTTCTTGAAAGTTACAGACTATAGGAACTTAGTTTGGCATTCTTCTTTTTGTTGAGATTAAAATTGCTTTTTATTAATCTCCTCCTATGGAGTGGATACTTTAAAAGAAAATCTTAGAGGAATAATGTTCATGGTGATGTGTTGAGGAAAGGACAAAGGTTTCTATCTGCATTAATGGAAAAGTGTGGGAGGTTATTATGGAATACATTTATGTCAACTCTCTTGCCACCAAAGTGAAGAAAATTCTTTCTCAAATTTGTGAGAAAGCATCGATATCAAATCATGCTCCAAGATAAATTATCCACGAGACAGAAGTTTGAGTGATGAAGCCACGGTTATTCTCCTTAAATAGACACCCATGCAAAACATATTTAAAAAAAAAAGTGAATCATAGCTGTGTTATGGTGGATGATTGATATATAGGAACCATTCTAGCTTGGGGTGGGGGTGGATTTTTGCCACTGCACTGCCTTTTTTTTTCTTTTATTATGTATGAAATAGGGTTCAGAAACATGATCCATCAGAGAGCATTAGCTAGTCTGATTGGTTGAGAGCTGAAGGTGTTCTGTTTCTCAGATGGGGGAGCCTTATGGTTACTGCGTTGACCTTTCCAAGGTGGCCAGGATTAGTCCCCTTATGAAACTTAATCACTCGCTAGTGAGTGTGACGCCGCATTCTACCACAAACTTTGTGTAAGGGAATTCTTGGACTATTCCATCGAAGACATCATTTTAGAGCTCGCTGACCATGGGACGGTCAAGTTTGAATGTGGGATGACCTGGAGGGGCTACTATTACCATCATTTCAACCGTACAAATCCCTTGTGTAGATGTGCAAAGTTGGGTTTACCCAAAGTCTAAGTTGCTCCAAGCTGCACCCGGCTTCTTCAAAGCAATGTTGTGTGTATCTCCTAGAGAAGGAAATCCTGACTGATCAGGCTATGAACTGTCTCATTTTGCGAGTCTAATGACTCGGTCCTTGTGCACCGGCACGGCCTGGGACGTCTTATGCCTCATTTTTTTTAAAGGCACCCTCTGCTCCTGGCCCCTCTAGGCTTACAAGCAGTTGTTTCTTTCCCCTTTCTAAACCTTTCTGTGGGTTCTACTCACCTCGGGTGCTTCTCTGGTAGAGAAGGCGGCATGAAGGGTTGTACCCAGCCTCTGCTAATACCAGGGCCCCTTCCCTAAGCATGATCATTTCCCAGGAGGCAATTTTCCTGAAGGTGATCACAAGGGCATCTTCTTGGATTCCTAAAGCTGCACCTCAAAAGGAAGACAGTGCCAAAGGCATTTTGGCTTGTACGCCCCTACCCAAGGCTGGGCTGGGTGGCTCAAAGACTGTGGAGCCTCCAAAGGGGGAAGCCCCGCCTCCAAAGCCGTCCAGCCTGCTGAAGGTTTTGAGGCAGAGGGAAGAAAAGACTCATAACTAGTCCAACCTCCCCCAATAAGTCTTCAAAGGCAACAATGCCAGGAGTTCTGCCTCGGGAAAGTGTACTCACATTCCCATTTGGATCTTTTCAAAGATGGCCCCTGCATCTCCAAGCTTAGGCCTTAAGGCCATATTCTTTCAATGGAATTGATGCAGACTCTGGGCTAACTGAGATGAGCTGCGGAGGCTCTTCTCTTGTTTCCCTTTAGCTTCTTTTTTTGGGGGCAGAAGACCATGCTGGGTGCGTGCCCTCTGCCCACCCTCCCTGGGTCTTTTGTGACCCCACCACCACAGGATGGGTACTGGGTAGTAGGATACACAATTTACACCCTGCATGATGTCTCCATTCTTCTATTTGCTCTAAATAGCTTTCGAGCTGTAGCAATGCAGCTGACTTTGATGCAAGAGACTTCTGCCACATCATTACACAGTTGCCAAGGATCTTTCTACTGCTCAGAGATTTGATTGGTAGGGACCCCTTTGAGGAAACTACTTGATCAATCCCTGAGGTCAGGTCCTTGCAGACCTGATTAACAAGATTGATGATAGGTATTCAAAATTCATTTTCCTGCCTTGATCTATCCCTGTGCTCCCCTGATGTACAGCCTGATTTTGGATGGGATTTGGTCGATGACCTCAATGGTAGTGATCACTTTCTGGACCTCTGCTACCTGAGAGATCCCCCCTCCCCCCCCCACTGTTGGTGCTTGGTGTGGGTGCGGTCATAAACATTTCAAGAAATGCCTGGTCTTTTTCCCAGTCATGGAGTTTAGGTCAGTAGATAAGGTCGTTGAGTTCTCTGGCAACAGAATTACCATGGGGCTAATTACATGCGCTATAAGCGCGCTGCCTGGATGATTTCTCTGTTGGTGAATTTCGTTAAACTAGGGCAAGGTTCTGGTATTTTTCATAGCACACCCACCACTCTTCCTGCCAGGTATACATGTATTCACTTTAATGGTCAACCCCTCTAGCAAAGGTGTGAAGACAGTCGAAAGGATCTGGGGCAAGTTATCACAGGACCACCCTCACTTTCTCCAGGAGAATGTGACTGCATATGAGCTATATATTTTAAGGATAACCTCTCCTTCCATGGCTAAATGCCTATTCTCAACAATTTCATAGTGCGAAACTAATTCCTTCACCTATAAAACTTTTCTTTACCCAATTCCTTCACATATAAGACATTCCTTTACTTATTCCTTCGCACATAATCCTTCTCTTCTTGGGAAAATTCCTTTTTCTTGGCCAATTTGGTCAAAAAATGTTTCTTGCAAAAGATGTCTGGAAGGTTGTTTTAATTGAATTTTAGAAAACGTATAAATATTAACTATGTAATATCCAGGATAAATTCTATTGTAGATACTAAATTGTCCTTATTATATTCCTGAATGTATCTGAAACAAAAAATTTCAAAACTTTGGAAATTGATTAGATACTAAAAAGGTATTGCTTAGAATCTCTACACCCACTATATTTATGTTGTAAAGTTGGGATTGATGCGTTTTCTATAGCCTTGGAGGTTGTCTTTCTTGCTTGCTTAGTGGATGTGTTGGTGAGGGGAGAGTGTGCTTGGTAAAATGAAGAGAATTGCTACAGAGCAAAGTTGAATAGGATGATGTGAATTCACTCCACTTGGCTCTTTTGTAATTGGTTTATGTTATTTTGTTAAGAGTTATGGATAAGTTAGGTTAGTTGAAATGTGATGAGGATTAGGAGGTGGTTGGATTGAAGTGTATAGCAGGTTTGCCAGCTAGTTCTAGTGTGGAAGTAAGGGGAGGAGAGAGTTGTATGTGTGGAAGTGTTTTGATGGTTGCATTTTTTATTTATTCTTGTTGGTTGGGTTCTATTTAGTGAGTGAAGTTGTAAATGCCATTTTGTTAGTCTCCCTGTGAGGTTGGCCAAATATAATGGCGGTCTTTGAAGTTGCCGCTAAGAAGAGGGTAGGGTACTTGAGAATTGTGCCAGGTTTGGCCAAGAGCCTGCCTGACACTGTTGGGAGGAGGTAGATGGTATGTAGATTTGGATGAGTGGTTTTGTTGGCCTTTATGGCAACTGTTTGGAGTTTTGTAGGAGTGTTTCTGTGTCTGGTGATGGAGAATGGAATGACCTTATGCATTAAAGTAAGTTTTGTAGATAAGGTCTTAGTGTAGTGTAGTTGTTGAAAGTTTTTAGGTGTGATTAGGGAATTAATTGGGATTCCTGTATTAGGGCACTGTGGATATGTAGGTGTTTTAAATTTTTTTAAAAAGGCTATTTGTTTTTATGCCATTTGTGTTGAATTGAAGAATGTTGAGGGTGTGCTGAGATGAGTATTGGATTAGTTGTGCATGGATTGCAGATGCACTGGAGTGTGTAAATGTTTAGATACTGTAAATTGATGCATCGGCATTAGGGCCATTTGTTGCATGAGTTGTAGTGAATAGAAGCTTGTGAGCAGTGGGCACATTAGTTACAGGCAATGGGACCAGTATTTTGTTATGTCATTGGCTAAGGCACCCATCATGGAGAAAAGGGTAGAGGAATAGGAAGGGGAAAGAATAAGGAATATGCCGTGGAGACCCCCAGGCCTTGCAACAGCCTGATCTGCATCCCATTCCAGGAATAGAGGTTTCTTCAGCCTTTTCCCAACAACTGGACAACACTTGCAGGCAGCTGATGTTTAGCAATCATGAACTTTTAAATTTACAAAGTGATATTGAATGTGTAAGTTTATTGTACCATTTTGAAAATTCATTTCATAATGTATGTGACAGTTTCAAGAATACCCAATTAGTGAGATGTTTGCTCCATCTTCGTCAAAGTATATGGGAAAGAATCCAAACTATAAATCTTACACAATTGTAAATATGCCTAGAAAATATTTACCTATCATGCAAGATGTTAGTTACATTGCCTTTGTCACAGCTCATGGTGTTTTTAAAATGTTATAAGATGCAATGACACAACAATTGAAAAAAAAAAAAACGAACATATATCTTGATAATTCCTGTCCAATTTGTCATGAAAGAAAAGGCCCTTTATTTAATCCAAACATTTGGAGTATCTATGACTCAATAAAAGGAGATCTTCTCAAAGCTAGCAGCAATTGAACGATGGATTGAGGGTTGCAAATTTTACTTTGCCATATTCACCCAATGATCTAAAAAACAATAGGATTTCTTCACCTGAAGCAAGATGGCACTAAAAGGATTTTATGGTATAATGCTGAATGCCAAGATGCTACTAAGCAATGTTAAATGTTTTTGACAACAGATTGAGAGGACGAAAGAAAAAGAGCTGGTATGAGGTCATTTATTGACATTTCCATCAGGACAAGCGCAACATCAAATAAAGGACTGTACCTGCTGTTTTTTCCCATATACTACCCTTTATGCTACCAAGTATTCCAAATGTCAAAGGATATATTCTGCAATCAAATAGACAGTTACCAGCTATTATGAAAGGATGTATTCTGCAATCAAGTAGACAGTTGCCAGCTATTATGAAAGGATGTATTCTGCAATCAAGTAGACAGTTGCCAGCTATTATCAAATGATGTATTCTGCAATCAAATAAACAGTTGCCAGCTATTATGAAAGGATATATTCTGCAATCAAGTGGACATTTGCCTGCTATTATCAAAGGATGTTTTCTGCAATCAAGCAGACAGTTGCCCACTATTATAAAAGGATGTATTCTGTAATCAAATAGACGGTTACTAGCTTATTAACCTGTGTATTCTGCACTCATGTAGACAGTTACTAGGCTTATTAAACAGTGTATTCTGCAATCAAGTAGATAATTGCCAACTATTATAAAAGGATATATTCTGTAGTCAAGCAGACAGTTGCCAGCTATTATAAAAGGATGTATTCTGCAATCAAATAGACAGTTACTAGCTTATTAAACAGTGTATTCTGCAATCAAATACAGTTACTAGCTTATTAAATATTCTGCAATCAAGTAGACAATTGCCAGCTATTATAAAAGGATGCATTCTGCAATCAAATAGACAGTCACTAGCTTATTAAACAGTGTATTCTGCAATCAAGTCGACAATTGTCAACTATTATAAAAGGATATATTCTGCAGTCAAGTAGACATTTGCCAGCTATTATCAAATAATGTATTCTGCAAACGAATAGACAGTTACTAGCTTATTAAACAGTGTATTCTGCAATCAATAAGACAGTTGCCAGCTATAATGAAAGAAATAAGCTTGAATATTTAAGTCATATTAGAATTTCTTCACCTGTAGTAAGTTTCCACTGAAAAGATTTTAACTGCCTTATTTTTTAGCATTTTTATATAAATTGTCCTCCGTTCAATTGTCATGTCACTCCTTCTATATACCAACCTCTAGCCCACCTACCTAACTGCCACTTTACTTCTAGTTTGCCCCTGTCTTGCCCTCAATCATTACCATCCTCTCAGCTTTCTCCATAACATAACACAATAAATAGCATCCTACCCTGCTCCCACCCTACATTTTTTGATAGGCACAGATCTCTATTAATAGGTTTAGTAGCTGGTCCTAATCACAAGGGTTCTGTTCTGGGTATTTAGTCACTCTTTACCTCTCCCCTGAATATTTGGTTGCAATTACCAGCACCCCTGCCACTATCTATGTACATGATATCTCTGTAAGGGACTTCACCCAGGGGTTCACTAAGCACACATTCTTATTAAAGGTCAATAAGGTGAGTCCCTACTCCCACTAACCTTCAGCTCCGTTTGTACTTGTCCACATTTACTGGGATATGGACAACCTATTACAACATAAGTATTTTGTTGCATCTATACATACTCTATCCATTGCTTCAAATGAAATCATTTCAGACATGTTTGAGCTTCACCTGGTGAATGACCAACTCCTGTGTTTCATAATCACAGATTTACTAACCACAACCCCAAGTTTTCAACTGCTCCAGAAATTGCCCCTTATCTTCACACAGACTGTGCTCACATTTTAAATTTGAAGTTGATGCGCAATCCCTTCAATATTCTGCCTTTTAAAGTAGCTGAGAGGCAAGAGACCAATTGAATTCTCATCCTTGGCCCTCAAGTGCCTCATACAGTAGCATCCTTTCATGCCCTTCCCCTCATCCAGGTTCTTCAACCGTTTTTCTTCTTTAGCCATGACAAATTACATTTAGTCCCACTGCCCCTATCCCATAAGGTGATGCCAAATATAGCAGAGGCAACCATGCTGCAGCTTATATCTAGAGGACTATATAATATTGAAGCATGAAGGGCTGGAAGATGAACACTACAATTGGTGCCTAGTGAGAATAGTGCCATCTCTTGCAGTTTTCCCATTTTCACCAATTCTGACACCTTCCCCTATCTGAAGAGCTATTTTCATGCTATGTTTGAAAAGAGGACCCATTTTAATGCTCAAGCTGCAAGACCAGGCTTGGGGTACTTTTTTATGGACAAGGGTTTGTGCCCTAGTAACCTCTTACCATGTAATGGGTTGGATCCCCTCTGCTTCTCCACCCACCCAAGCATGCAGGCTTTCAGGCCAACTATAAGTTTTGAGTCCCACCTGTTTGTTAGTTGGTCTTTAGCCATCATCTTCAGATCCAGGCTGTCTTGTAAATGACTATTAAGACTATATATAAGTAAAAAGTCCCTTTCCTGAGCTGCCCTCCTTTCTGGCTCCTAAAACTTTCGCCACTAGGTTGGCTGTTTCTCTGTGATAACATCTTTTCCTCACCATGGAGGATAACAGTTACTGTGGTGCTTTCTTCTTGGAGACCAACTGAATGCTAGACCCCCTTCTGGGGGTGTCTATGAGTTAAAACTTGGTGTCCTTAATGTAGAAGAATTCAAATATCTCTCTCCAAGAACTAATATATTTTCCTTAACCTTTACGGGGCACGGCGATTTGCCATCCTGGCTGCCGTGCTGATGGGATCCAGCGCTCCGTCCAGCCCCAGCTTAGCTTCTCTTCCTTCCTTCAGATAGCCTGTATTTCTCCCCTACAACCTCTCCCACAACCTTCTCTGGTCAGCCACTAATTTCACAGGATGCTGACCTCAGCCAACCATCCCGGATCGGGGCTGAGGGGGGTAGGGGACAATGTTCCCTAACCTGTGAGCTCCGGTTTGGGATGGGTTTTTTTTAACAACCTGCTTCATCCCCACCCATACCTTCCTCACATCCCTTTTCCTTTCCTCTTTACACTCTATCGGTTTAACGCCGTGTCCAAGGTGGAGCCGCCATGCCGATGGACTGCCAGGCCGATGGACTGCCAGGCCACCAGGAGGGAGGGGTGGTCCTGAATGGCAGCGCCTGGCTCTGCCAGGCCTGTAAGCACCCCTTGCAGTGCGGGCTACTGCTATTGCTTCCCGTAGAAAATTTAGGGTCACCATGCCCAATGATGAGAAAAATAAAAATCTTCCCTTAATTTTCCCTTCTACATCGACGGAGCCACCCTCGGGCAGCTCCAAAGAAAAAATGGAGGTGTCCTCCCCCCTGTGCTTGCGCAGGGGACCCTCCAAACTTCTCTAACCGAAGAGGAGGCTTACTCCTCTCCTACACCTACGGGTGTAGGGGACTCCCCCTCACCCCCTTATCTGGAGGTGCTTTTGGGCACCTCGCTTTTTCCAGCAGCAGTCCCCCCCTTTTCTTTCCAAGGGGACTGCCAAGAAAGCCAGCAGCAGTCCCCCCTTTTCTTTCCAAGGGGACTGCCAAGAAAGGCAGCAGGCAGCCCATAGCCGACCGCTCCCCAGTGAAGCGGCTTGGTAGGGCAAACCCCCTTAGGGTGGAGAGGGAAGCCAGACCCCTTCGTTCGCTTCCCTCAAAAGACCTGCTGGCAAGAATATTGAACTTTGTCAGGGTCAAGGCCTGTGCCTCCCCACACCACCTGACAATTGACAATGATGCCAATGGGACCTGCGATGTTGTGGGGGGGGGGATGGCCAACTGGAGGCCCCCCCTGAGATAGACATGGTCCTTGAGGCAACCCAGCCTCAGACGGTAGAGCCTTCAATGGGGGGGGGAATCCGGGATCGGCGCCAAGCACCGAACTCGAATCTGCTCCTATGCAACGTCCTCCTCAAACGGCTAAGGTTTCCGAGGCAGTACAAGGAGGGGAGGGATCTCCTCCAACCTGTGCCCTTACGACTGCCATGACCTTCTCCATTTTGGACAAGGACCTGGCTGAGGCTGGTCCATCTGGCCTGGGGGCTCCTGCTGGCAGATGGGAGAAGCGGGTTATTCCCGGCCCTCCTCCTAAAAAGAAAAGAAAAACAGTAAAAAGACTCGGGGCTCCTCTCCATCTGCGGGGGCTGCAGGGACCGATGGGTCTGCTGCCACATTGGTAAGCGACCAAGCCAAGATCGGCACATCCGGCCCCTCTGCGCCCCTGGGTGCGGAGCCCCAGACTAAGACGAAAAAAGCGCAGGACGGAGCCTTGATAACGTCGGGGCTACTTGGCATTTTCGAGCCCGCTGGCTTTAAACGCTTCCTCATTATTCGCTCCACTGATGGCAGCATGTTGGCCAAGGGCAACATGATCCATCAGAGAGACGAAGGTGACCCGTTTCTCGGACGGGAGCCTTCTGGCGGATGCGGCGGACCCCTCCGAGGCGGCCAAGATAAGTGCTCTTCAGATACTTGATGGAAACCCGGTGAGTGTGACGCTGCACTCCACCATGAACTTTGGTAAAGTAGTAGTTTATGCGAGGGAACTCGTTAACTACTCCATTGAGGACATCACCCTGTAGCTGGTCGACCATGGGGCGGTCAAGGTCGAACGTGTGATGAGAAAACAGGGAGGGGCTTCGAGACCCACCCCTACACTCTTCGTCACGTTTGACTGTGACAAGCTCCCTGAGTCGGTGCGTGCCGGTTGGTACCGCTACCTCGTGAAGGCATTCGTGCCACTGCCGCGGCGGTGCTATTACTGTCACCGCTTCGGCCATACGAATCGTTCATGTAGACCGGCAAAGTCGGGGTCACCCGAAGTCTGTGTAAATTGCTCCAAGGCCGAACACGATAAGTCTAAATCGTGTATGCCCAAGTGTATCAATTGCGGAGAGCCGCACCCTGCTTCTTGAAGCAATGTGGTGCATATCATCTCCCTGAGAAATAAATCCTGGCCGTTCAGGCCCAGGATCGACTCTCATTCCGCAAGGCTAAGGACTTGGTCCTGGCGCGCCCGGCTCTGCCTGGGATGTCTTATGCCTCAATAGCTAGAAAGACTCTCTGCTCTTGGCCCATCCAGGCCAACGAGCACGGTTGTTTCGGAGCCCTTCTGCGGGTTCTACTCAACCTGGCGCTTCCCTGGTAAAGCTGGCAGCAAAAAGGGTTCACACCCAGCCCCGGGTAAAACCAGGGCTCCCCCCCTTTCCCCAGCGTGACCTTCGAAACGGCCACGTGCCTCCACAGAGTCGTTAGACTCACAGGAGGCAACACCCCTGAAGTTGGTCGCCAGGCCATCTTACAGGGTTCCTAAAGCTGTCCCCCGAAAGGAGGACAGCAAGAAAGGAGCTTCGGCTCCTTCGCACATGCCTAGTGGTGGGCTGAGTGGCTCGGAGATGGTGGTTCCTCGAAAAGAGGGCCCGTCTAAGGTTTCGAGGTGGAGGGAGGAAAATACTTGCATGGCGAGCCCAGCTTCCCCCAATAAGTCCTCGAAGTCGACAGCGCTTTGTCCTGCCAACAGCTCCGTGGGTTCTGCCTCCGGGTAGCGTACGGCCATTCCCGTGAGGGTCTTCTCTTCGAAGAAGGCCCCCGCGTCTCCTCCGAGCTAGGCCTGGAGGGCATATTCCTTCAATGGAATTGCCGTGAACTCCGGGCCAACTGGGAGGAGCTGCGGAGGCTCGTCTCATCCCATTCCCCGTTAGCTATTTCTGCAGGAGACTATGCTAGGCGCGTGCCCCCTGCCCGCCCTCCCAGGGTATAAGGGTCTTGCAACCCAACCACCACGAGATGGCCGGGCTGGGGGATGCGCGGTTTACACCCGGCATGATGTCTCCGTTCTTCCTTTCACTTTAGATACCTCCTTTCAGGCAGTGGCTGTGCAGCTTCACCTGAATAGGAGGTATACTATCATTTCTGTGTACATTCCACCGTCAGCTGACTTCGACGCGGGCGACATCCGCCGCGTCGTGGCACGGTTGCCGAGGCCCTTTCTTTTGCTTGGAGATCTGAACGGCAAGCATCCTCTCTGGCGAGATTACTCAATAAATCCCAGAGGACAAGTCCTTGCCAATCTAATCAAAGAGCTTGAGATGGGTGTCCTAAATGTGGATGAGTTTACGCATCACTGCCCAAGAACCGCTTCATTTTCTTGCCTTGATCTATCTTTGGGCTTTTCGGATGCACAGCCTGATTTTGATTGTGGGGTGGTCGATGACCTCCATTGCAGTGATCACTTTCCCATTCATATATCATTTGCAGGGCAACTGCCGCCTGAGAGCGCACCTCGGTGGTGCTTGGCGCGGGCGCGGTGGCCTGCATTTCAGGAAATGACTGAATTCTCTATCTCAGTCGAGGAGTTTAGGTCGATAGATGAGGCAGTTGAGTTCTTCTCCGGCAACCTCATCGCCGCGGGCCTGACTACTATTCCCAGAACGTATGGCCGTTTTGCACGCCAACCACTCCCATGGTGGTCGGCCGGGTGTGAGACGGCCATGAAACAGAAGCGTTATGCCTACATGCGCCGCCCGAACGATTTCACTGTCGCTGAATTTCGTCGGGCTAGGGCTAGGTTCCGGTCTATTTCGAAGCATGCCCGCCGCTCTTCTTGCCGGCATACGTGTGTTCACTTAACGGGAAAGACCCCTCTGGCAGAGGTGTGGAAGCGAGTCCAAAGGATTCGGGGCAAGTTCTCGCAGGACCCCCCTCCCGTTCTCCACGGACCCCGCGGCCGTGGCGGAATCCTTCGCGACCGCTTTCTCCGCATTCTCTAGCCGGGATGCTGCTCCGCCAGCATTCAATGCACGTCGTCATGTCGCGGAAGGCCGCCGGCTGGACTTTACCTCGAGAGACGGAGAACCCTTCAACGCCAGATTTACTGTGAGTGAGTTGCGCTCCGCTCTTGCTTCATGCGCGGACACCGCCCATGGTTTGACGACATGCTTCGACACATGGGTGAGCGAGGCATGGCCTTTCTCTTAGACTTGTTCAACAGGATCTGGGTTGAGGGTCTCTTCCCAGATTCGTGGCGAATCGCTACTGTGCTCGCCTTTCGCAAACCGGGGAGAGATCACTCTACTCCGGCCAGTTTCCGCCCAATCTCTCTAACCTCTTGCGTGTGCAAGTTGATGGAGAAATTGGTAAATGTTAGATTAGCCTTTTTCCTGGACAGCGGAGGCCATTTGTCTTCCGCAAGTTCCACTCCACGTCGGATGCTCTGCTCCGACTTTAAAATGCCCTCTGTGAGGCTTTCCTTCGTAGACAGCACTACGCCACGGTGTTTTTTGATCTGGAGAAGGCCTATGATACCGCATGGCGATACGGTATCATGGAGACTCTCCACACGATGGGGGTGAGGGGACGCCTTCCAATGTTTATATCTGAATTTTTGCGAGATCGTCGATTCCGCGTACGGGTGGGGGGAGCCCTCTCCGGCCCAAAGGAGCAGGAAGAGGGTGTCCCGCAGGGAAGTGTCCTCAGTGTCACACTCTTTGCCCTGAGCATCAACGGCATCACCTCGGTGCTGCCGGAAGATGTTCTCGCTACGCTCTAAGTGGACGACCTTTCGATCTCTTTTGGCGCGGCACAGATGTCGACTCCAACAGGCATTGAACCGCGTCTCTCGCTATGCCGAAGCGCACAGGTTTCGATTTTCTTTGGCCAAGACTAAGGTGGTGCACTTCTGCCGCCAACCACGGCTCCACCCCGACCCAGATTTGTTTCTTAATGGGGTGCGCCTGGAAGTGGTTTAATCGCACCTTTTCCTTGGTCTTGTATTTGACCGACGCCTCACCTGGGAGGCTCATATTCGCAGCCTTATGGGTCTCTTGTACCCGCGCCATGGATATTCTCCGTTCCGTGACTTTCAGCGCTTGGGGTGCTGATAGGGCTACTGCCTTACTTTTTTTTCGATTCTTTGTTTGTTCGAAGCTCGACTACGGATGCGAGTTTTATGCATCCGCAGCCGAGCGTTTATTGCGGAAGGTAGACTCGATCCACCACACCAGCTTTCGCCTTGCGACTGGTGCCTACCGCACTTTCCCCATTGAGAGCCTACTAGTCGATGCTGGGGAGATGCCACTCGCTCTACGCCGCGTGCAGTGCATCACTCGCCTGTACGCGCGAGCCCTGCGCCTCCCTCAGTCGCCAACAGCTCTCACTGCATCCGCAGCTGATCTCGACGGTGCCTATGCGGCCGAGAGACGCCAGTCATACCCTAAGCCCTTTGGGTTTAGGGCCAGGAAACTCCTTCGAGAGGTAGATATAGCTCTCGGGCCGGTGGCGCCCCTGGTTCTGCCCAGGATGCCACCTTGGAGGGTACCACATTTGGCTATTTGTCGCCACGCTTCTGCTCCCAAAGCTTGTACAGCGCCGGGAGTATTGCGTTCGACTTTTTTGGAGCACACCTCGTGTCACGCTGGAACCGTGCCAGTGTATACGGATGGCTCCAAGTCCGAAGAAGGGGTTGGTTTCCATGCCGTGTCCCCTCTGTTTGAAGTCAGCGGGGCTATGCCAGGCAATACACCACTCTGTGTGGGAGATTACGCGACGTGCTCGGTTCAGAGACCGCATTGTGATCTATAGCGATTCACAAAGCGCCCTGAGTTTTCTCGGGGCATTGGAATCTCTGCATCTCCTGGTTCGCGATATCCGTGACCTCACGGCTTTGGCGAGCCGGGCGGATGTCGAGATTATCCTCTGCTGGGTTCCTGGACATGCAGGAATTGCGCGAGGATTCTGCGACCGGACCAGCGTTTCGCTCTTCCTCACACCGACTACATGGCAGGAATACGGGCAGCTCTTCGGACTGCTTGGCAAAGAAAATGGAAGACGTTCGAAGGGAACTTAAACTTGCGTGCCATTGCGCCGCGACTGTTCCCATGGACCTATCTCCCAATGCCGCGACGGCTTCAGGTCACTTTCTGTCTTCTCCGAATCGGACACACTCGTGTGACGCATCTCAATTTGATGGAGCGCTCGCCTGCGCCTCATCGTGACTACTGCGTCGTTCCCCAGTCTGAGCGATCTTCGCGCACGTTACCTGTCCCGGTACCGGGATGGGTGGGGTCGCTACCGCCTGTCCCTTGTACTCGGGACGAGTGCATGCACCTTGACTGGTGCACTGATAGACTTTTGGGGGAGGCCTGCTTCCTTTTATTTAACTAGGGTTTGTTGTTTTCTTTGTAGGTCGCACGCTGCTACGCCGGGGGGAGGTCCCTCTCCCCCCAACGCCGGAGCTTGCTTCCTAATTCTCATCTTCCCTCTTTATCCGATTTTTTTTTTCAAATTTTTATTTTAAAGTAGCCTAGAACTAGGCCGTTTGTTTGCGGGCAACTTATGCCCAAGTGGGCAGTCGCCAGATAGCCCCTTAAAAAAAATGAACCTGTGCGCTCTGGATGCACACATATTGGGTGGGGGGGGGACCTCTGATATTTTTGGCTCCTGCCAAAAGGCTACTGGTAAATGTTAGATTAGCCTTTTTTCCTGGACAGTGCAACTTCCACAAGCTCCACTCCATGTCAGATTCTTTGCTCAGACTGATAAATGATATCTGAGATTGCTTTCATCATAGACAGCACAATGTTTTGATCTAGAGAAGGCCTATCATACTACATGTCAATACAGTATCATGCAAACCCTCTGCACCATGGAGGTGAGGCGATGCCTCTCAATTTTCATATGAGTTCTTGGAACACTGTGAATTCCGTGGAGGTAGGAGGTTCTTCTGCCACTATCCAAGGCTCCACCCACCCCCCATTTATTTCTAATTGGTATTCAACTTAAAATGATAGATTAGCTGCTTCTCCTGGGAGGCCTGTATCTGCAGCCTTAGTGTTCATTGTACCCACACCATGGAAATTTTGTTCCATGATATAGGGCCTCATCCTAGTTTTTTTTATTGTTCCTCTGTTGATTAGAAGCTTGAATATGGATGTGAGATTTGTGCATCTACAGCTGACTGTGAATTGTGTGTTAACTCAACCCACCACACCTGTCTCCATTTGGTAACCAGTGCCTTCCGCACAGCCCTTATTGAGAGCCTGCTTGTCCATGAGTATGAGATTCCTCTTGCCCTGCACTGCACTGCACATAATGAACTTGTACTTTTGTGCCTGACATCACTCTCAGACTCAATGACTATCATTGCATCTGCAGCCAATCTTGATGGTGCCTGATATATGCCAGTCATACCATAAGCCCTTTTGATTTAGGGGTAGGAAAGTCCTTAGAGATCTTGGTGTAGCTTTCAGGCCATTGGCACCTCTGGTTTTGCCCAGGGAGCCACCCTGGATGCAACCACCTATGACTATTTTTTGCTGCACTTCTGCTCACAAAGCTTCTTTATGCTCAGTATTTTATTTGGCTTTTATGTCGCACTGTAACCATGCCAGTGTACACAGCCCCAAGTCTGAAGAGGAGGTTATCTTCCACTCTGTTTCCTTACTGTTTGAAGTCAACTGGGTTCTACCAGCTATTTTGTCGTATCTTCACATTGAGTTGGTTGCAATACACCGATTGGTATGTGAGATAATGGGTCCAGTTCAGCGACCAAATTGTTTGTTTTTTTAGCAATGCACAAAGCACTGAGTGCTCTTTCAGCATTGCAATCTCTGCACCCCCTGGTTCACGGTATCTGTTAATGTCACAGTTGCCATAAGCCAGGTGGATGTGAAAATTATCTTCTGTTTGGTTGCTGGACATGTGGGATTTGCAGGGAATGAGCGTGCCAGGACTGGGAAAACAGACTAGTGTTTGGCTCTTCCTCACACCGACTAAATTGCAGGGATCAGGGCACCCTTCTGGGCTGCTCAGCAAAGAAGATGGGAGATGGCAGAGGGAAACTTAAAGTTACGTGCCAGTGCACCACAACTGTTCCCATGGATCTTTTCCCCAATGTCATCACGCCTTTAGGTAACTTTCAATTGGGCATACTCTCATGATGGAGCGCTCACCTGCAACTAATGGCAATGTCTGGGCAATCTTTACGCACATTTCTGGGATGAGCGGGATCACTACTGCTTGTCCCTTGTACTCGCAACAGGTTCGTGTACAGACCTCTGGACTATCAGACTCTTGAAGGAGGCGCCATTTTATTTGACGCTCTTTGTTGTAGGTCACATATGCCTCCACTGGCAGGAGGCATGCCTCTCCCCGACCCCGGAGCATGCTTCCCTCTTCCTGCATTTTTGCTTATTTTGTGCTCTTTTTTTAGTTGTTTCTTTGCCTTTTTTTAAAATCTAGGCTAGATTAGGATGACTTCTACCCTAGTAGGCAGTCACCAGATAGGCTCCTTAAAAGAAGGGGGGAGAAACCTTTCCCAAGCCCCTGCCCTTCATAATGGTCCCTTTCTTTTAATTTTCCTTTTAACAGTTGGCACATTTGAACTTCCATTTCCTTTGTAGCCAACTGAGAGGGCTCTAGTTGGCTTTTAACCCATTAACTTTTCATTTCTCTGGTTTCAAGAATGATCCCTAAGATATCTGATTGCTTCTCTCCTCTACCATGGCCCATTCTTTCCGTGGAAATGCCATCCTTGTCTGCTCTTTGAGCCTGTGTTGCTCTCTCCCTATCTGTATCTAATTTCATGGAGCAGCAGTTTGCCTATCTCTGAGACAGCAGTACACTATTGGTCTATCTTGATTACATCTCATGAGTATCCTTCTGACCTTACAAGAGAGAGATTATACATGGCTCCCTTTCCCTTTTCTCCTGCTATAAGACAAACTGTAGGGGTTGCCTGAGGATACTGACTCCACTTTGTTTGCCAACTGCCAATCCCACAGTATCTTTCTACCTCTTACTTTTGATTCCTTGATATTCGTATCTGTACTTTTATTTTCCTCTCAATATCCTGCTCTTTTCTCATTTTTCTTCTACCTTGCATTTAGCTCGTTTTCATTAACATGACTACCATTAAATCAGCAATCATATAACCTCCCATAAAAATAGATTTATCCAAACCTTTGTCCGAAATGCATTGTGAGAGTTTTTTTGCTTTAAATAAGTAAATTTTAAATCTCCCTAGTTACTCAGGTTACACCTTTAGTAATATAGATTTTTCAAATTGAAATTGCCTTTTACCTAAAAGTTTTTTAACTCAAAATGGAATTTAGCAGTAGCAACACCTATCTAAAAACTAAAAGAAGCAAGGAGGAAATGCTGCTTAATGTAAACATGTGCTTACTAGAGAAAGCCACTGGCCATTTAGAGAATTCTTTGAACTGGGCCCAATTCATGTTTCATAAGGAAATTAAAGTGATTACTATTCAAGACTTCCTGTTTCTCTATCTGGCATTCACTTTTCTATATCAAAGTGGAAAATTAGGAACTCACATTGGTCTTATAGGTTAGTTTTTTCTTTTCAATAAAATTGAAAAGATATTTTTATGTGCATTATTTTGCCAAGGGAAATTTTGCATATTTTTTTTTTATCTGCTGGTAGTCAGTGACTTGACTGTTACAATAGGGTTAAGGGATGCTGTGTTTAGGGGAGGGGGCTGTTTTTAAAGGCCTAAATCCATTGTATGAGTATGCATTAAAATTAGACATTGTCAGGATGATTTATGAGCCAAAAATTAACTGGGCATCTGGGTTGGAGTTTTGTTTCGTTTGATTTTTTAATTATTTGTTGTCTCCGCACCCTTTCATGTACTCATCCCATTCTCTCACCTTTGTTGTTTTGATATATTTGGGTCTCTTGCTTTTAGGTTGGTGCAATTTTTCACCTTCCTTTAGGGCATAACCAAATATTGATTGCTCTATACATTTCATTGTACTATTCAGCCACATCTTCATCCTCCACCCATACATTTAGTACCATCAACACCACCCAGCTGTTGCCAGCTCCCTACCCCAGCAGCACCAGCGTTTTTAAATCCTTCAACTTCCACTTCAGTCTAATTTTTTACATCACATGGAGAAGTAGGTGGAATTGGTGTTTCACTTTCTTGATATAGTTGTCATTTGTGTAGTTATAGTAGAAGCATTCATAATGGTATTATTTTAGTAATTCCTTGTATTTCTTTTAAGCTCATTTGTGAGTGGGTTTCTCAGTTCATTTTTAATTTAAAAAATTTAGTTGACTAAATCTAATTTGCGAACTGTACCTAAAATGTCCACTTGCTTAAAGCCATTCAGGGAATTTTGTAAAAGTGCATAATATTTAAAGAAGGGTCTGAGAAGAAGACTGGACAGAATCAATGAGGTTGGATTATCTGTTCTTTGTCAACTTTATCTCTATCTTTTTTTCTTTTTTTCTAGCTTCTCAAACTCAGTGGGTTATTGATTGTAAAGTTCATCCTTGCTTGTTTACACAGCTATATTTTATTCATTTTTTAAATATTATGCACTCATGAGGATTTATTATTTCTGTGCTATTATATTTTCCAGCCTTCTTTTTCCTGGTTGATACAGCTCTCTTTAAATGATTTCTTTTTCACATTAGTGGTATGTTATATAGATTTAGAGTAACTAATTATAAATTAAGATGAAAGGTTGCTTACATAGTTAAATAGTAGTAATTTAAACTGGTGATGGAGATGAGAATGGCATGTGTTTAGTTGACTGGGTTACTTTTAATTTTCATAAGGGATGCTTATATAGTTATTCCTTAAGTTCATTTATGCTCTTCCATAATGAGTGGCTTTTTAATTTCTCATATATATAATTTCAAAATAACTTTTACACATTCTAGACATTTTAACATTGTTTTCAAAGAAACATTCGTTTTTGTTCACTTGCACATAATTAGTTTTTCCCTATTTGTTTATTTTTGTTTTGTTTTTTTTGTGTAAATTCACTGTTGTGCTCACTTTATCCCTCCCTAATATAATAGTGAATGTTGGCGCTGCTGATTGACAAGTTTTATTTAGATGCTTGATCATTACAGGAGTTAACTAGCATAATTTTTAGCAAAAAGGAATATTTCATTGCAGCTTATTTCACTAAACTAGTGATGAATGCTAATTCAGGGGGATTTAATACTAAGCTTTTTCTTCTGTTCTGTTTTGTTTTGTTGTTTTGTAAACTAATGCTTTTGTGAAAATGAAATGAAATATTTATACGTATTTGGGTGAAAACAAAATTTCTCACGAGCTAATAATGTCTGCAGGATTTTGCTATTAAAAAAAAAGTTCCTACAGAGGGGGTTAAGTCATTTTATTGGTACTTATAAAGAACATCATCTTGTCCTAAATATTTTGAGGAAGTTCATTTTAAATGGTTTCCTTTCTTCCCTTTATATACCTGTGTAGACATTGGCCAATAGTTTTGAAATTTAGTTATCATCCTAAGTATACAGAAAAACTGCAAAATGTCCCCTAAATCGCTTTCAATACTATTATAATACTTTTCATCTTTGTTCCTGCTTATTTCATATAAACTTGAAACTAAACTAATCAAGGAACTTGCACTTATTGAGCTATGTTCTTTAGCTTTTTAAATGCAGTTATTCTGTATCTGTTGCAAAAGGTGTCACTTTACTCATTTTAAGTTGGTTTTTTGTCAAGGAAAATGGGTCTATTCTTTGCCATTGGTTTTGTCATTTTACTTCTGTCCCAGTGTGTTTCTTAATGCAATCATGCTCTTTAGTTTCTTTCTCAGCTCAATGTTTCATGGGGAAGAAATATGAGATTCAGTATATTTGCTTACAATGACTTCCTACTGCAGAATGAATGGTCTAGCGGATAATTTACCCTGGTGAGGATAAAAGGAAACTTGTCTTTTTGCTGTTTTGTCTCTTCGCTTTGGTAATTTGCCCTTTTTTTCCTTCCTTTTCAGCTGAGAGCATCGAGGTTCTTCTATAGTCTAAACTTCTTGAAGTTCTACTTTCCTCCTAGCACTTAAAGAATACATTTACCAATCCAGGTGTGATTGCAAAGGGGGCATCCAGTTTTTCCCTACGATACTTAAAATTTGGGGGCTTATTATGAGGAGGCCATTGAAGGTTCCTGATGATGATGTCCCAAGTGGGCACTGACCCTGTACATCTCCTCAGATCGATCTCTTCCAAGTTGTAGGCGTGAGGGTGGGGGGTGAGTACATGCGGTTGCTGGATGAATTCACCCGTTTATAGAATTACCACCCTGGGGTATGGTGCCAAAAGGGTGGAACTAATTTGCACCATCTCAAAGCCACCCCAGGCTCACAACAAAGGGGGCTTGAGGCTATGGTTCGGCAGCACTGATAAATCATGTTCGGAGTCGCTGCTGCATCCACTAACTTTAAGAGTTGGGTGATTTTTCTTGTTTTTTTTTTAAACTTCTAGAATCTATTAAAAAAAGATTGCCTAAACTTTTTTTTAGCGCAATGTGATTATTATTATTTTATTTTTTGTGTGCTTTCAAGCCCAAAAGAGATGAAACCAAATTTAAATTGTAATAAAAATGATTTAAATAAACTTAATTTTTTTTACTTTATAGAAGTGATTTAAGATAAATTTGAAAGAGCCACATGCCCTCAATTACACTTTTTTTTTAATTATATATATATTTTTTGTCACATTTATTCCATGTTGTCATCGCTCGATCAGCATTGTCAGGGGGCTTTAAGAACTAACCTGTCTCATTGGGGAGTCCAGTCTGTCCCTTTCTCTCACTTTCCTTCTACAGTCTAATCATAGGTTCTTCATTTTTAGAGTTAGGGCGTTAGGGCACACTAATTGCCATCCTGCCACCAGGTTTCCCCTTATGGGGTCATCACTATCATTGCCATTATCACTATCACACATCCTCCACCCACCACACTCATCACCCATCTCCAACCATAATCACAATGGGATCCTCGTATCCCTTAACTCAGGGCTCCGTTGGTCAAAGTTACAAAACTTCCTACTCTAGAATGATAAATGTTTTGTTAGTGGAACATTGTGGGTGCCCGTGAGGGGGAGAAGGAGCATGAGTACAGCTGTGGGCACTAGGTATCTAGAATTGGTTCTTGATGTCACCAGTTCAAGAGTAAAATGATTTGATTCTAGCAGAGATTGAATATTTGAAAATTCAATGCAGCCATGAGCCAGTTAAGCTGGAGAAATGGTGTTGATGTACACTCTTGAATCGATCCTTTTAGGTGTATGCATATGACGCCTTTGCATCAATATATGACCTACATGCGTGTCCCACTCCTGGTCTTGACTCAATCTTAGCCCTATTTTCCCTCTCACAGCTTAAACAAATTAATTATATGCAACAAAATGGTAAAAATATTGTGCAATTATTGATTCTTTTACAAGACTGATATTGGATTTGAACGTGATTGCAGTCTTGGGTATGTCAGTATTTGAGCAGTTCACAAAGGCATTCTTTATCATTATCTTAGTAGAAGGTAGGGATGCATAACCCCACTCCCACCCTGTATGTCTCCTATTTTGTGAGCCCCATACTGAAAATGTCCACACTTCCATAAATTTGTTCTGTACATGTAATTCCAAGATGACCAAAAATTGGCTTAAATGGTGGCATCATCCAATTAGTCCCATTCAACCTGTTCTTTCTGGTGTGTTTGATAGAGCTTGAAATTTTGTTCCTTATCCTGCCCTTGTGAGGTTTCTTCCTCGCCCTATACTTGCGATTGGTCATAGATCCCTTTCGTTTTCTTCTTTGTCCCTCCTTTGTCGATGTGACACCCCGTCCGTAGCTTCATTAAGAGGAAAATAGCCAGTGGAACTGCTGTATACCCATACTAGGAAATTTTTTAAATTATATGAATTAGAAGGATATACATAGCTACATTACATCTCAGTAATTTTGTTCCGCTATGCCTGAGGCATCAAATTGAGAAATTCAAATTTATATACAGCAAATAAATTTATTTAAGTATATATATTGTAAATAGTGTAAAAAATTAAGAATTACTTGCTTTAATTTTAAGAAAAATGTATGATATTTTTTTTAAATGTGATGAAATCCTATAAATATTTATTAAATACATGTTTTATTCAACCTAATGTCAAAGAATTTTCTAGCATAATTAAAATAATGGACAATTTTATGCCAAACAAATCTACCCCCATTAGATTGGTATTTTGTCACCTTGAATTGAGGGTGGATTACTTGCAAGTCTCAATGAAGGATTGTGCTATGGCAGTATGGGATGACTGTATCTGATTCCCCTACTAGGGTCAATCCTGGTTCAAGGAAGCTAGAATCACTAGGTTCCCCCCATCCCCCAACTCACTAATTTTCTCATTTGCCCATACTTCCACTTGATATAAGGTGCTAAAAGAACACATTTCACCTACTTAGCCCCAAAAGAACTGATGGTGGGAAACCATTATTGGTTGATTGATGCCCACCTCAAGGAAAACAGGTCCCTCCTTAGGATGGTATCACCCCCCTAGAAACCTATTAATTACTGAACCTTACTGAATAGGAAGATTGTTATCTCTGACAAGGGGTAGATAGATGGCTTCAGCTTACTGAAAAATTAACCATCGACACATTTCGTTACAACTTTGATTTCCATACAGTTGATACAGATCTACCCTTCCTAAACTCATTAGTTTTCTCAATCTCCCACTGTTCAATCCCCCACTTTTCTGGTGGAGTCCACACCCTTTGGCCATTTCCTGGTGTTGATCTCAGTGTAGTAAAGGAGTTCGCATCGTTACTACTGCCCCAGTCTTCAACATTATATACAGATGAACCAGACAAGAGTAATACTACTAGGTTTAAAGGATAGATGCACCTCTAGTAAACCGTACATCTGTGTAATTTCGTCGTCTTTGGCATCCAACAACGTCTGACGATGAGTTCGTGACAGAGGGGAAACCTGCCAACTCGCGCTCACCTCTGGAACGACGCATCATTCCTATTTGAAGGAGTGGTTGCCGACAGATTCGTCTCAATTTCAACATTTACCTTGTCCCACTCTCACATTCCTTTCCTCACACTAGGAGTGACTATAACCGTCACGCCCTTTCATCCTATCGGCCCACTGACCCTGACACAATTCCCTACTACCTCATCCAACATTCCCACGTATCGGCGCTCCACTTCCTCCTATTACTAGCTGGAAGGCAGTTTCCACTTGCTCAGTCGTGAGGTTATCGTTGTGTCCGCTCAAGCCGAAATCACCCCTCGGACGTTTCATCCATGACCTACTAGTGCAAAATCATGGCGAGGATTCCGAGGCTGATTTCCGCCAATTTTTCAGCGTTCTGAATCCGATTCAGCCACGACGTCCAGGGGCATTCTCGCGCCGTAGTGCCACGCTAGCTCTCTTCTTTGACGTACAAAATTTAAGACTAGCCGTTTCTCTATTATTAATTATTTGCTCACCCTTGGATTTCATAGTCTCTGACGAACTTTTATTTCCCAGTTTTTGCGCCACCGTTCTTTCCAGGTAGTGTTCTTCTTACTCCAGCCTCTTATCACAGTAGGGGACTGGATGATGTCCCCCGAAATAATATTTAACGAGTTCTTGCAAGGAGGTAAGTCTGAAACCGACTAGAGTGGTTCTATCAGAGTCCTTCAGCCATATGCCCACCCGCTCTCAGAGTACAACCATCTTCACCGATGGTTTCATTTCACTCTATAACTCATCTGCTGCCGTTTTGGTGGAAACGATGTCTCTGTGCTCTCTTTCATTTTGCCTTACCTACAGGTGCTCATCGTATACGGCAGAGGTCTGTCATCTTGGACGCCCTTCGTATTGTCTACTCCCTCTTACCGAATTCATGCTGTTAAGTGGTTCCGAATCGGGGTTTCTACATTGTTCCACCATTCCCATCTCTGAGATCCACCACATCAGATTACTATGGTATTACCTTTTGCCTCCCATATATGGGCGCCTGGCAATGAACACACTGACCAAGCTGCTGCTCCTATTTAATGATCTTCCACGTGTGAAGGAGTTCCTACTTTCTCATCAAACCCCACTTCGCCATAAAGAGGTGGTGCTGGCCAGTCCACCCCTGGATCACAATCAGACACGGATAAATTATGTCCCGCGATCTCCTTTTCACCTTCCGTACAAGACACCATGTCTCTTTATTCCATCCTTCATCACCGTTTCTTTTCATGTATCACTTCTACCCTAGCTGAGAAGACTGATTTAATCCTGATCGAGGGTCGCCGCACCCCTTCCCCACTTGCCCCTAATCCTGGGCGGTAAAATGCCTCTCTAAGTAGGACGCATATACGTCAATCAGAAGCAAAAGCAACTTCCATAACAAAATATACCACATCCTAACCATTTGTTTCATATGCAATTATTCCAGGCCACATGGGCTCGGCCTGTGGACAATTGGATCTGACCATGTCCTCAGGCAACTAACCTCGTTGCGACCTCGGCCGTATCCTGTCAATGCCCCCCTCCGCCCCAAACCACATCAAACCCTGTTTAGGCCCCATTCATTGCCCTGCGTTTTTCTTTATACTCGCTCGGTTCTCTTCCGCTTCGACGCCCGTTAACGTTATCCTTCGCTGTCGCGGCCCCCGTCCGTCTGAATGGGTCCATTTTTCTCCCTTCGCTATTCTTGGAGGACATTGTGCCACCCTCTCAACCCAGAGCAGCCTTTTCCTGTTGGATCCTCTAAATCCGAAGGACTGTACTTCGCCGAAGGGTGAATTTCAACTTGAGATCGGACTTTGTTTAGAAACACGATGGTTTTAGACAATTCTCCTGCTTCTAATTTACAAACGTGTGTATGTATATTAGATAAATGAACAATAACGTTGATGTTAATGCGGTTAGATAGGGAAAATAGTAAAAAATCCTTAACCCATTAAAAAGTATGGGATTCCTCAACCCTGCTCTTAAGACTCGTCCGACTTTCAATGGTCGGTTCTCGACGCTCTGAAGTTATAAATCCGGCTTCAGCTTCGCACTGGGCTAGATGGTCTAGCAAGGCCGATGTGCCCGTTACAATAAAGTATAGGTGTAGCACCCCCGCGTCCTGGTTCTCGCTTTCTTGAGGGTGAGGGGGCTTTTATTGTTCTTATCCCCTCCCTTCCTTCCCCTCTCTCTCTCTTTCTACTCTTCTTTCCTCGTTAAACTAGTCATTATGAAAACCTGTGATTGTCTTAAACCCTCGCCCGGGTTGGCGCTGATCAAGCGGAACATAGTAAAAAAAACAAAAACTAGCCCAACCTTTCGATAGGTTTCATTTCTTAATTCGACAAAACATTAAGAAATGGAGCCTATTGAAAGTTGGGGCCAGTTTTGGGGGTCACCCTGATACGTTCGAAATTTATTGTCTCATGGGGTCATATCCCGTTCCCTGGAGCTGCTATTAGAGTTGTAACATAGGCGGGTCATGTTATTGAATATTCCACTAGTTTATGAAAAAAAAAAAACAGTAAATGGCTTGGTTCTTAACATAGACTTCTCACCAACTAGTAGGCCTTCCTGCCTACCATTGCAACAACTATTTATCCCCCAGCCCCTAGTTCCTCCTCACGACCCGTCCTCTTCTCCCAACTTTCTTGAAACTATCGCCGGCTGAACATTCATCGCTTATTCTCGAATGCAGCGTCGATCTCTATTTCCCGTCTTAAGTCTTTTCTAAAACCACCAGTCTTCCAGGGGGTGTTGATATCGGGGGGGGAACCCCTCTCTTTTACCTGCATGGACGTCTCGGTAGAAGATTCCAACATGACTGTTTATAGCTCCCGGGACGCTGATGGAATCTGCTTCCTCCAACCCCTTGGAGGATTAATGGAGAAACCCTTTGATCTCACAGCGTGTCCTGTAGGTCCCATCACCGTTAGCACAATTAATTAGGACCGTGCTTTCTGTGAGATTGTCCTGAAGGACTAGGTTAGAGTGGAGGGAGGCTGTCGCATGTTGGGGGAATTTTATAGCCCCATCCTGTGCTAGTGGTCCATGCAGGAGCTAGGAAGTGAGTTCTATTGCAACGTAATCTTACACAGAATACATCCAAGTGGTTAGCGGGATAAAGGTGTACATCCGTAGACTTACTATCTTTAGGTTTCCTACCGCGCATCAACACATTTATTTGGGGGTGTAGGTGACCCACATTGTTGTAAATATGTTCGTCCTAATCTCTGCCGCCAAAAGGGAGAACGCATTAACTCCAAAAATGCGATTTTTTGCAAATTTGATATCTATGGAATCGGTAGAATGAGACGAACATGCCTATTACGGCAGTTTCCGTCTTGTCTTATCATACCGAGATTTCAAATGGTAAGTTGCATTAACTCCACTGAAATCTTAAATATCGATTTTCTCAAAACAAGGATTTTACCCTTTGGCGGCAGTAATGTGCTATCTCCCACCCGTTTTAAATGCAACAAGTTTGGTCACGAAGCTCTACCTACCGAAAGGCCCTGGCTGAGTTCCCCATCCTTTATGGGGGTGACGCAATGTTTCCTCGCGATTGTTCGACATTTTGACGCAATTAGGCAACAATCCCTCCGGTACCTTACCTCACCTAAGTGCCGTGCCCCTGCACACGTTGGTGACCATGGAATGCCATACCTCTCTGTTTCTTGCAGCAGCCGTCTCTCACTGCCCTTACTATTCTATCGACAAACTTCTCTTACTCTTCCTGGGATTCTTCCAGTTAGGCTCAAATTTTCTATCTTTCTTCCGGTACTCTGCTTGTTTAAGGGCTCGAGAACGTCAAGTTTTTGGTGGGGTTTCCTGGGAGGAGATTACCACCGATATACGCGAGAGTCTTAGTTAGCTTTCGCTTTTCAGTATCGATGAGTAGGGGGGGGAAAAAAAGCATGTGGGGCGGTGGAAGGACAAACTGGCAATTCCTTAAAGGGAGAAGGACAGTTTTAAAGAGAAAGGCGAAATGTTTTACAGGGGTCTTCGTTAGGATGAAACTCGCGGTTTGAGTCACGGTAGAGATAGAGAGAGAGAGAAGATGAAAGGGCCTACGAAGGATGGAGTGCACGGTGCACTCGAATACATGGGACATGGTGAGTCTGGTACGGCAGGTGGAAGGAAGATCGTGGATAGAGGTATCTCATGGTAGGTTTAGTGTGACAAGCGGAGGCGAGTCAGCATCCCATATGGCGCGTGGGGTGAAATGACGAGGTCCAGGAACCAATAGGGATTTAATGCGGTGAAGTATGTATGGTAAGAGGCGGAAATAATCAGGGAGCTATGTATGTGCATTAAGGAGCTCCACATTTGGAAGATCAATGAATGGACTGAGTCGAAAGTGAACCCAGCAACTTGTCCTGTACACTCAACGGAGGAAGGCAACTAACAGAAGGTCGTAAGCTTGTTCAACTGAGCTCGAAACCTCGCGCATTAGGCATCGGATCTCAGTAATGAAAGGATCGGGTGAGAATTGTTAATTGCTCCACAGGAGCAGATAACCTTCGCTTGGGAGATTAAGGGAGTCTGTTCGTACAGCCTGTGCTGTAGGCCCTCATCGGCGTAATGGGACAATGCAGTTGCTAGACTAATCGGAATGCCTCCCTGGTCTACAGTTCTGTCGTGGCGGATTTCTTGTTATATACCCCCCGCAGGCTGGTACCCTGTATAGCTTGTACAATTAGGGAAGGCCCCACTCGAGTTGACTCGAACCTTTTGAGGAGTCCTTGGGAAGTTGGTTTATTTCCTATTGATCCCTCTAAGCCCCCCTCCTTTTTTTCTACGACTCTCACCTTTCCCTGTAAGAAGGTGGGGGTGTAGCTGGGGATAGCACCACTACTACGACAAGCACGGCCTCCCGGTCCGACTACATGGGGTGGAGAGGGGGTTGTTTAGACTGTTAGACCTGATACCCACATGAACTGCGGGGCCTGAGGAAAAATATGGAAGCCCTCCGCGCTCTCTGGGTTGAATTGAACTCAGAGGGGGGGGGGATTGGGGGAAGCGCTGCTCTTCCTCTTTCCTCGAAGCACCTACTCTCTCTATCTACGTTTAAGGACCTGACTGCTACCCCATGGCCTGTCAGAAGAGGCTTTGGAGCCTCTATAAAAAACAGTCTCAAGAAACCAGGACTCGATGTGAGATTAATGGGAAAGAGCGATTTTACCCCCATTAGAGATGGTGTAGTGAGGTGACCACCTCCCTCCGGCCGTTCTCTGTGCATGAGGCTGTGTACTGTTTGCAGGTGGCAGGCTTTACTGCTGTGCCTACCAGGCCAACTAAAAGTTTCGGGTCCCTCCTCTGGTTCTTCCACAACAGATCTGGCTACCCTGTCCACGATTAGTACGACCTACTAAGTAAATCCACCCTGTCGCCCTGCCTCGAGCTGCTCAGTTGGGAGCTTTAGCAGTTGAAGATCGACCGTCTTTTGGGCAACTTTTGATCAGTGCACAGGTTAGAATACCAAACATTTACGCACCCAGGGTAGAGACCTGAAAAGTCCGAACATCTAAGATGGGATAGGCGGGAGCGGTTGAACGTGGGATATATCCCAGCAACCCCTGTCCTTAGGACTCTTCACAAGCTTCGGTATTTGTCTGTTGGTTGGACTGCTTTCCAAAATTTGGGATTACGCTCCTATAACTGAAACCCCAGCGAGCCTTGGTGTTGTGGTGGTCGAAGGTTTCTTCTGCACCGCGCTGACCGGTGAAATGGGCTCTCCTCCAAGCACTTTTGTGCGACCATCTTCGGAGTTGCACTCGGGGAGCTCCTCATCTGAAGAGGATGTGCCCCACCTGAGCTTTCTCAGGGAGCCTCTCCTACCTTCTAGCTGACAAGGAGTTTCTCCCTCTCCTATGTTTAAGAGTGAGGCGACTTTCCATTCATCCCCTTCTTTGGAGTCGCCCTCTAACAGCCATCTCAATATCACCGGTGCCTCCCTCTTTCCCTCTCACAGGGGATCCCCAAAAAGTGTCCTTGGCGCGGCTAAAATCGACTGCTCCGGGTGATAACGGCTCGATAGGGTGAACCCCTTCAGATGGACTATGGGGCCGGCTTATCTACTCCTTCCTTTCCCGATGGAAGCCCTAATGAAGATTTCGAAGTGTCATAGGCCATTTGAGTCCCCGTTCGGGATACCCGAGGATTTAGGAGCAGAAGATGGACCACCTCCCCAGGTCGGGGCCAACTTGTCAGCTATGGACTTGCCCATTGTCGGGGCAAGTCCATGTGGCCCTTTCTCTCCTAAAAAAAAAGAGAAGAGGAAGAAGACAAAAAGGATTAGTGGCTCCGGGGACGGATAGGTCATCTGCAAGTTACCCTGCCAAGATCGGCACATCTGGCCCCGAAACGCCCCCGGGGTCTGGCTGACGGACCCAGACTAACGTTGCTAATGCTGTGAGTGGAGCCTCGTATGCAGCGGGACCCCATTGAGAGAATACGTCGTTTTCTAGCTCGCTGATATTGTACACTTGGGTGGCCTATTAGTCACAGCTAGGCGTAAGATGTTTTAAACTAATTGTTCTTGTGTAAGTACAACCAGAATTTCTGCTCTTTATATGGAGGCAATTTGCGATCTTTGCACATACCACATACCAACCATGTATTAACTACAAAAAAAATATATGGAAAATTTGGCAACTGCTATCATAAACTAGTCAAATTAATAAATATCTTAATCACCTATTTTTTTCTTTTAATTTCCAGAAGAATCTACTTATTTGTGAGGCTAACATTCACATTCTTCTCGCAATGAAACCAAATAACTATTTTCTTATGGTTCCATGTAAGCAAAGCTTGTTAAGTAATGAAATAACCAAAGTCTGAATTATATTTCTCGTTAATTTAATGTGAAAAGGATTATACGAAATATTGGTACTAATACTATCCCACCTGATAACGTTTGGCAGTGAAATTTCTTTTAATCGTGATTTTAAGTGAAAGTATATTTATGTATTTATATTATTACATATTTTTATAGATTTTTTCATATTTGAGAGGAACTTACTATTGTACCTTTGCTACTTTGTTTCAATGGCTAATTGATAGGTTCTGAGCTTCTCTTGGAAATTTACTTAAGCGGTACATTATACAACTGTTATATTGAAGTACAAAGTTAACCTTAAATGTATATCTAAGAAAAATTTTAGAGAGTTTATTAGATATTTTAATCTCTTATCCCATAAGAGATTGTAGTTTTATATTACCTCATAATTTTTTGTATGAAGCCTACTTAGCTTATAGGTTTTCTTAAAAAAAAAACTGTCATCTTGTCAATTGCTACCATTTTTATGTATTTTGTTGTAAATGGGTCTTAGGTATGTAATCTGGTATATTTTTTAGGCTTGCAAACGAATTGGTAATTGCCGCACATAAACTGGTCTTTGATTCCGTAATAGTAACGTACAGTCTTCTCATTAATATTCGCCAATGTATTTTTCTAAATTAATCTCGAATCTTAAGTATATGGTCTTGAGTCTGATGGCGAATCACGTTTCTTGATTCATGGCTCCGAGAAGTTCTTTTTCCAACTCGATTATTCCAAAGTTCATTCTTCCTTGTTCCATGTATCTGACTCATACATGAGAGGACGTAAACTTATAGAGGGGTACAAAGCCACATAGAATACAAAATGTTAATACTTTAAAACTGGTAAAAGAAATGAGAATCCGCACACACACCGAGTCTCGTAAGCACCTCCAAGCCTGAGATTTATACTGTTGATGGAACTCGGAGATCAGTGTCAAATTAAAGCTCCAGTCAGTTCTTACAGGGGTTTTGCTGACTTCTCTTGTGTCGATTATAGGCGGGTCTTTTCGGTTTGATTATAAAATTAAATTCTCGCTTGACCTTTACACTAGATTTCGCTTCTTAATTTGGTTTTTAATTTGCCTAATAAATAGGCTATAATTAACGATTGTATGCCCGCCAGAATTTTTTTGCAGACGGGTTCGAAGAAAATTGTGAAGTTAGTGATCAGAGAAGTGCGCAAATCTTCACAGCCTTAACCTCCTTCCACAACGAAGGACGCTTTCGTAGCCTAGGAGATGATTGCCAGTGATAACTGAAGACATCTCGGCTGAATCCTTCACGTTTTTAGCATCTTCCCACACGATGTGAACAGTTTTACTCCCTAACTGGCGAATGTGATCTTCCTCCCAGGTGTGTGGAAAAAAAATATGGTAGCGGTTTTTACCACTGAGTTATGCTCCTTTTGAAGCCTTTTATTTATCAATCCAGGCCTAGTTTTACGTGGAATCCGAAACTCGGACCGTAGGGCAGTCTGTGAAGTCTATTCAAATCGGAACTCTATCCGATAAATAAACACATCCGATGTGGCTTAACCACTCTAATCGCATCTGTTTTCAGGCTTGTGTACATTCCTGGCTTCAGTGCCTTCATGAGGATCCTCGGCTATATATATCTCACATTTTCATTTTCTTTATCGATCTCTAGTTACAAACATTTTCGTGATACGGCCTCGTTGCTATTGCGCTTTAAATTCGAAGGGAAAAAAACCTGGCTAGGTCGTCCAACCTAGCAGAATTTTTCCTGGATTTACTGTGAGTGTGGTAAATTTTGAATACACAGCCACCGATTCAAGAAAATTTTATGACTCCATTGTAGCGCCTAACAACATCTGATAACCCAATTGAATTCGAATCTTAAGGTGATTATTTCGAAATGGGGAGTTTCGCTCCCTTACCTCCCTTTAATGGTAGAGTCCCCTCCCCCCCGCTAATTTTAATAATCTAGTAGTATACACAATTCGAAAGCCTAGCATCACATTGGAATTCAAATGCGAGTGCCAGACGTCGGTAGGCGCTCTATTGTTCATTGCTTTTATGCCGTTTCTTGACTTCAGACATATAAGCCCCAATCCCGAATGATATTTAAATTAATCATATTTTATTTAATATTGAGTACTATAAAATGCCCATATATTTTAAGTCAGAAAAGAAAATTCGTTCAAAATGATATAATACAATATGATGTGATTCCAATTAACAATGTATATACTCTTGGTTGCGTTCCAGCAAAACTTGTTAAGTAATGAAATAACCAAAGTCTTAATTATATTTTGTGGTTATGTGAAAATGAATATTATATTTTAATTCTAGCATCATCACACCTGAATGATTATGGGGTTGTCTTTTCGGGACAAACCCGGCAGCGAATTAGGTTAGGCTATGGCGTTAGTTTCGTAGTGTGAGTGCAGCCTCTGTAGATTAGGTTTGACATACATAAGAAAAAGTGTGCTGTTGAACATCATCACAGCCTCTGTAGATTAGGTTTGACATACATAAGAAAAAGTGTGCTGTTGAACATCATCACAGCCTCTGTAGATTAGGTTGGACATACATAAGAAAAAGTGTGCTGTTGAACATCATCACAGCCTCTGTAGATTAGGTTTGACATACATAAGAAAAAGTGTGCTGTTGAACATCATCACAGCCTCTGTAGATTAGGTTTGACATACATAAGAAAAAGTGTGCTGTTGAACATCATCACAGCCTCTGTAGATTAGGTTTGACATACATAAGAAAAAGTGTGCTGTTGAACATCATCACAGCCTCTGTAGATTAGGTTGGACATACATAAGAAAAAGTGTGCTGTTGAACATCATCACAGCCTCTGTAGATTAGGTTTGACATACATAAGGAAAAGTGTGCTGTTGAACATCATCCACTTCAGTCCCACCTAGCATCCTTATCCATAAATCTATCCAATCTATTCTTAAAACTCCTCAGGGAGGACTCTTCTATCACATGACTAGTAAACCTATTCCATTCATCTACCACTCGATTTATAAACCAATTTTTACCAATCTCTTTCTTAAACCTAAACTTCTCCATCTTAAAACCATTGTTATGCGTCCTATCCTGTTCGCTAAAAATAAGAACCTTACTTCTGTCTCCCTTGTTATAACCTTTTACCCACTTGAAGACGTCAATCAAGTCCCTTCGGACTCTTCTCCTACCAAATGTATGAAGATTTATTATCCTATGCCTTTCACTATGATTTAAGCTCCTCAAACCATGAATCATCTTAGCCATCCTTCTTTTCACAGACTCAAGCAAACTAATATCCCCAACACTGACCTCTGAGGAACCCGTGTAACATTTCCCTACTCAGATTTAATCCCAACTATACTAACTCTTTGCTCTCTCACTAAGCCATGACTGAATCCATCTAAAAATAATTCCATCAATTCCATGCGCTTTAACTTTATTCAAAAGTCATAAGTGTGACTGACGCAAACTTCTCGCAGAACGTTTTTCCAATCATTTATGACTTCTGTTGACATTTTAAGCTCTTAATTTAACACACAAAACAGTACTCGTCACCCTTTGCGCCATGCGTGAATGAAATAAACGATTGTTTCAAAAGATAATTTTGATTTGTCTAACCAAGTCTTATCGCAATCCAGCACTTGAACGCCTAATTCGTTGCCGGGCCTGTATCTAAAAAGTCCCGATTATGGAAACCGTATTACAGGGTGTTCGGGCTAAATTTGCCGATTTGCATAACAGAAAATTAAAATGCAACATCTCTCCCAAAATAAATATATTTTAAAAATTCAAAAATATCAACCAGATTATGGCTAGGATAACAATTTACTCAAAGTCGACTCCCTCAGCTTCTACTTCGGCCTCAAGACAGCTCCAAATCTTGGATGTGTCCCTCGGAAGATCTTCGAAGAACACCTTGATCTTGCAAGCACAGCGGTTGGTCTCTTTCCCAACCACATCCCATACATGGGATTAAAATCCGGCTAATTAGGAGGCCGGAAGGTGGCGTTGGTGAAGTAGTTGAAATTCTCCGACAACCAGTTCTGACTCTTTCCGGAGGTATGGCCTTCCAGCATCAATCGTCTCCAGGCAACGTTTGACTACAGTCTCCAGCAACTCCACATAACGTTACCCTGACTGGAGACATACACAAAGACCATCACAGTGGAACATCGCATGGATTGTAGGCAAGCCACCTGCTATTCTGGGTGTTGTGGAACTGGTCCTGGGAGAAGTTCTTCTCGTCTGAGAAGAACCAGATCGTCCCTTGCTCAGCTTTTTTTTTAAGTTCGTCAAGCGGTTCTCCTTGGCCTTTGCTGTCAGAATTTGTCCCTTGCGCCTCCTGTACGAGTGGTAGCGAAGGTCCTCATTCAGTCCATCTTCATGGTGGCGACTCGCAACACCCATCTCACCAAAGCCTGGAATCCCTTGTTCGGGTCTTTCATCACTTTCTGTAGTTGTTGGATGAATTCCGGGGTGCGGACGTAGTCAGGACTCCTGTTGTGTTCCTTTCTGTTGGTCACGGCTTCGTAGTCTCCGTTGTAGATGTCCATGTCACGTCTTACAGCTTTTACAGTGTTCACAGACCATTAAGCATTTCGATACCCGGCGCGAATCATCATGATACAGTTAACTCTTTTTCCAATATTCATATGACTTCCATTCCTCCATGTTAGCTAATTTTTTCTCAACTAAAACTTTACTCTGCTCTCCAACGACGTTGACTGTTCACAGATACGTCAACCTGTTCCTAAAAAAGGAGACATTAAAAAATCGTCAAATTCAGACCTTAACTCTGATGAACTCACAAAAGCGATCGGGAAGACAAAGGCGAGACTAGGGTGATACAAGAAGGTGCCTCTAATTGACAGGTACGATGGAAATTAATAGAACATTTGCAAAATTTCTTGGAGGTTCTTAAATTTGACACGGATATCTGAGTTACTTCACTCGTCAAGATCGATCACAGGCTACACGAGAAGTTTTAAAGTCTGAATATTAAAAGGAGAGTGGGTGTGGGGGTTCTATTCCATCATCTTGGAGAAAACTACAGTAGTATCATTAAATCAGTTTATTAGGAAATGCATAGACTTCTTCATTCCCACAATGATGTCGATGCACGCCCGAAACTACGAAGACTAGTTCCTTAATAACTTAATATCTCTTGTTATTAGGCCTTAAGTATCCCTCTTTTAGATATATTAAAAATCTCCCACACCTTACTGATCCCCCGATTATGGCATGGGAGAAAATTTGTATTTTATTTCAATTTATGCTTCACTTATCTTCCCGTTTCATTTGCCACGAAACTCCATTGGTACCGCAAACAAAAGTTTGTCACACTTTGCCAATGATGAGATTTCACCCCCCCCCCCCCAAGAAAAATCCTTTACTGGTTTCTCCAGCTTCTATCCTAGTTCCCACCCCTATGGCCGCAGCGCCTCTTGCTAGAACCCTCATCTCCTTTTCCTCAATCTCAGCGTGTACCCCCGCGATTCTGGTCACACCAGGCCTCTTACCTCTATTGGTCGTAACTACTTTTCGCCTTATTACCTTACTCTCGACGTGCCCCTTCTGCCCTTCAGCCTAACCTCATCTTCGCAGCTGTCCCCCCATCTGGAATTAATTGCTCTCTGAGTCGCTGCCACTTCCAAACATTACACTCAGTCTTGCTTTATTCATCGGTTTGGTATTCATCCCCCACATTCTCACTTGGGAAGGAACCCTGCCGATGGGTATCTACATATATCCACATATTTCTGATGCGGAACAGGCCCCTTTGCTCCGGGGCGACGAAGGTTCCATCTGAACGCTGTTTGGTTGTCGAAACATAATATACTTCCTGGTACCCCTTTCCCAAAGAGGACCGGTCCCTGGTGCCCTCGGGCTCACTAGTGATTGTCATACTGACCTTTATGTCTATTTCATTATCAGGTCGGGGATCCGCTTAGATAAATACAGGTTGGCGAACCACTACTACTATTTCTATTTTGGATATAGCAACTTGTGCTAGAGTAGTTGTTTTTTAGCCTCCTTCCAGCCATAAAGGGATGGTATAGGAAGGCCACTTTTCCGGGTCATTAATAGCATCACCACTAACCTTTTTTGTGGGAAGGTGTTTGTGGTGATCCAACCAACCACATTCACACATTTCCTTTACTAATAAATAGCGCACCACTGCACGCTTCAACATACTCTTTGAAGAGAGGTCCAAGAACTGGTCTTGTCGTTGTCTGCACGACAGGATCAGCATTTAAAGAACGCCGTGCGCTTCCTGAAGACGCCGGCTGGTCTTCATATCCAGAGCCGGAGACCTATTTAACGAGCTGCGTTCCGCCCGCGTTTTGTGCTCGGATACGTCGTGATTACGGCGACTTATGCCCAAGTAGGAAGTCGCCAGACGGGCTCCTAAAATTAAGAGAAACAAACATGTGCTCGGATACCGCCCCTGTCCGGATGATATCCCATACGCGATGTTTCGGCGTTCAACACTTGAAGTGCTAAATGGGCTAATTCCTTTTTTACCGCGTCGTTTTTCGTTCTAAGCTAAAGTACAGATACGAGTTCGACACATCCTCAGCCCAGTGGGAATTGCGGAAGGTGAATTTGATCTACCACTCTGGTCTCCGTTTGGCGGATTGTGTTTTGTTCACATCCAGTGAACCTATACCTCCCACTGCCTCGACGGGTTCAGGTCACTTTTTGTCGCTTCCGAATCGGACACACTAGTGAGACGCGGTCATTTGGTGGAGTGCTCCCCTCAACCTTACTGCAACGACTGCTTGGTTCCCCAGACTGCCATCCGCATTCTTGTATAACGTTGGTATCTGCGGCATTCCCTGAACACCCAGTGATCCTTTCTTGAGCACCTATAGAGCCTTCCCCGACCATCCATTAGGCCCTCTTATGACACTAATTGTAACACCTCGACCGAAGCATTGTTCTAGGTGAACATGCCGTGGTTTGTCAAATTTGCAATGTACGCCCTTCCTGAACACCCATTGATCTCTTCCTGAAAACCCATTGATCTCCCTTGAAAACCCAGTGAGCTCTCGCGTACGACCCATTAAAGCCCCCCTGGACCAGAGCACTGTTTTGGCCTAGGTCTCCATCAGACAGCCTTCCTTGCTCGTACCTTCCCTGCGACTAGTGATGACTATACCCGGCTCTTGTCTATATGTAGAAGACCTACGTCATGCTCTTTCCTCCTGTTTTCCCACTGCCCCGAACTGTGGCTGAATTTCCTGCTGCTTCATCCAACACCACGTATCAGCGATCCACTTCCTCTTAGATCTTTATAATCGGATCACGTTGTAGGGTAGTTTCCTGTTGGCCTAGCGTAAGACTGTCGTGGTGCCTATCCTTAAGCTGGAGTCTGACTCCTTGGACTTCTCGTCCTACCGTCCCATGCTGCACATGCAAGATCATGGGGATGTGGCGAGTTCACGCCGAGTCCCATTTCCTGACTGCTAGGCTGCCTTCCGCCTTTACCAGTGCTGTAGACTCCCTACTCCGCTTTAGCCACGACGTCCAAGAGGCATTCTCGCGCCATAGTGCCACGTTGGTTGTATTCTTTAACCCGTAAAGCCCTACGATACTATTCTCCGTTCCCCTATTATCTCCCCTTTGCTCTTCTCTGGACTTCCTGTGTTCCTGAACACTTTCACGTCCCACTTCCTATGCAACCGTTCCTTCCAGGTTCGTGTTGGTTCCTCTTTAACCTTATCTCAGAAGGAGGGCGTTCCCCATGGCTCGGTCTTAAGCCTTCTATTTTTCTTCTTTGTGATGAACACGGTCATCATTATCATCACACTCGACGTTGACGACATGGTGATCTACTAGTGTTACCAGACAGGTCCCACTTTCCAGCTCTTTGGTCGTCGAGTGGCCTGCTTCTCAGAGATTTCCCCCCACCCCCCGACAAGTGTTCCTACGTACTATCACCTCCCCCCCCCCTTACTACCAACGTCTCGATATTCCAACTTTATATCATGGAATCTCATACTGCCGAAGCCCCGTAAGGGGGCGGCCCATGTAGACTTAACCGAGTACCTGGATAAGTCTCAAACTAGATTGGGACTACCTTGGTTTTATCCCTAAACATTTCCATTTTACCCTTTTCTCCACTTTCTTTACAAGTCTCTTCATACCTATTGGGCGATTTTTGCAGGCTAGTCGCCAACCGGCTTTCATCCATTCATCCCTTTCTGGGGAAGGGGAAGGGGGTCACACCTTCCTTTTGGTTCCGGTTGGGGTAGTGGTACACCTGGTACCTGGAAGAGTGGCACATCTCTCAGCTGATCCTTTGTTCCTCTTTTAAATCTCCCACGTCATTTCATACCCCCTGCTACAACGAATACCCGGAGGAATCGTATGCTCGTATGCACTCACTGCCCCATTGCGCGCAGGCGTGCACCTTCCCGGCCGCATGAGGACCTGCGGCTATTATGATCTCTATTTGCATATTTGTGCGTGATAGGCCTCGTTATTAACTGACCCGATTGACTAGGCAATTAAAGCTAAGGGGCGGTTCTTTGATCTGAAATCACACTTTAACCTTTGACCTTTTTTATTTGTAAGCATCAGAAACTTAGTTGTAGGTGTTTGTTTGTTTTTTAATTTAGTCATGTTGGCATTGAGCCTACTTGTAATTGCTCCCATTATCTTTACCTTCGAGAGGGAATTTTTTTTCTTGATACTCGTTTTTGCAATGATGGTTAAAATGTCTTTAAGACTTAATTGGAATTTTGTCGATTTCTGACGACAAAATTTGATACCTCCAAGGATATTCTTAGGTCAAGTTGAAAGGAAAATTGACAATTTTATTTAGAGCGGGAAAAATGTATCATAAATGGCGGTTACACCCGGGCAAAGGGAGTTCACATTCTTATTCTCAAATATTTTTGATCCTTGTATTTATGTATTTGTTCCTTGGGGCTTTGAGTACATCGTTCAGGTTCCAGCATTTAGGTATCATGATTTGTTATAGTTGACCTTTCTCTATCTTTGATATTTGTTATTATTCCTGTCCTCTGCGGCTTTTGTCATCCATGAAATTATGTCGTTTTCCCGACTGTTGAGCACTAGTTTTAGATTGATCTACTTTTCCTCCTTTGGTCATAAATGGTGATTTTAATTAGTGATGCAAAAAGTTAAGATATTTTCCTCGAACCACTCCACAAGTAATTCTTTTAAGAGTATTTTTCAGAACTAATTTAATTCTTAACGTCCTTTTCGAAGGAAAATGCGTAATTATTTAAAATATTTCTATTTTAATACTGTATTAAAATTTGCTACTTGTAATGCCGTTTTTGGTTACTTCTACGTTACCATTTCCAAAACGACATATTTACCTTTGATCCTTATCCCGCGACCCTAGACATCTTGCAAGGCTCTCTCAACCTCTTTTTTTTTTATATTTACGCTTTCTCCAGCCTCCTTATTCCTTTGCCTGTTTCCATCGGTGAATGTGCGTGTTAAAAATAAAATACCCTATTTATGTAACTACCCTGTGTGGCGATCTTTCACAGCTGTGAAATTGCTACATTTTCGTTCGGATTATCATATTGAATATGTCGATATTCTTCCGCGAAAGCTCCGACATGGAATTCCATGGAGTAAATGACTTAAAGCTCTTTATTTACTTCCATATTCATCGGTTTGGGAGCTATTCCTATTGCATCATTTATTTAGATACTTGATAAAGCAGCTTTTTAAAGATTAACTCCATCATAATTTATTTTATTTAGATGAAGTTTGTGAGTGAGCTAAGTCGACAGTTTATGTATATGGTCGGCAATTTAAATCATTACTTTTAGAATTTGCTTTTAGAGTTCCTATATACCACCTATAAAGCCTTTTATTAACGACTTAACATGACCAATACCTTTAAAATTGTTTAGACCTTTGTAATATTTTCCTTTTTTTTATAACCCTTCACAACTCTTATATTTTCCTGTGATAGTTAGAGACTAAATTTTAATGATATAATTAGATTAGCCGTGCAATAACTGAAGCTTGTAGAAATTGCAAATATAATTTTTCAAGTGTGATTTATTGTAAGATTTAAATTTGGATAATTACACATTACGTTTTATTACCTCAAGAATGAAAAATAAGTTCTTGGAAAACAAGTTAAAATTACATTTCTCTAAGATTGCTTAATTCAAATAATTTGAAATTTTTAGTACAAATGAAATACGATTTCTAAGCGGTTGTAAAATGCCAGTGTGCAGAAAAAAAAAATGAGGCTACCTTAAGTGATACATTTATCAACTTATTTTTATTATTATATAACTTACTCTAAGTACTTGAAAGTTTACAATTTATTTTATGTATTGAAGTGAAATAAAATAGTTTTAAAATTTTTAGAGCAAGGTAGGAACTTTAATTTTTTTATACTTCATAATATTAGTAATAATATAGTATTAGTTGAATCAGAGATCTCACTCTCCCTGAAGCCTTTTAGTTCCCAGTGGGGACAAGGTTTAATTAACACAGTGGTTCTTAAAGTTTTTCTGCCCCGATACCCCAAAATTCAACTCCCCCCCCAAAGCAATATTAGCCTTCTACTCCCAACTTTTAATTTTATGGTCTCTTTTTTTATACTTTCACTAAATAAAACATAAAGGAGTACACATTACATTATTGTACATTTTCGCACATTACATCATTGTTACACAACACTATTTGTGCTCATTCAGCATGATTTTGTTCGACTGTGAGCTGCATTTGCTTTGTGCTCTTTTTTCGAAGCAACCAAAGCCTCAATTCCCGGGCGCACCCAGCCAAGGAGGCCCCTTTCCGGATACCCTCAAGAACCGGTTTCGATACCCCCTGGGGGTATTGAGGACTTTAAGAATACCTGGCCGAACCACGAGTACCTACAGGGTATGCCATCCACGTCATGAAGTCTCGAAATTCAATCCGGCTCTTCGCAGTAGCCTTGTGTTCACGACTAGGCCGTCGTAGGACACTAGTTTTAATGCGCTCATCTGCAGGGCCTTATAAGATGTAACAACCGTTCAAAATGGTTTGGGCTTTTGAATTTGATCACCAAAATACAGCGAATGAATTGCAAATGTTGTGGGGTTTATTTTTATATTATTGGTTTATTCTAGTATCAGATTTTAACTGCGGCGAAGCAAGCAGGTCTATGGGTCAGGTCATGCCAATATCGTGTCGTGTTCATCTTCTGTCCGCATCGAATCGCTGACTCAATGCTACCGAAGGTAATTTTGGTCCACTGAGTTCAAATAGGATATAAGTTGACCACCAGGTGGCGCGCTAAATCGGCCATTTTTGCCGCAGGTCCAATAGAGCAGGGTTGTCCAACCTTTTTTCCCAACGGGCCAACTTAGAAATTTAAGTATATTCACCGGGCCACAGAGGTACTTAAACATAATTTTTAAAAAGTTCAAAGATAAATATAATTACAAACAAAATACTGTATATTAAGAACATTAAATTAGACTAATACAAAATAAAATAATGATTTGGGGTACTGCCTTCCTTTTATGATATTCTCAATATCTGGTTTTCAAAGTAAATGAAAATACTCCTAAAAAATACCGCGTAAAAATAAAATCTGAGTAAGCAGTGGGCCTCATGAAAATATTAAGTGGGCCGCAATGCGGCCCGCGGGGCGCAGGTTGGACGTCCCTGCACTAGAGCATGTCCCTCTAGTTTCCCAATAAATCCTTAAGGTTGAACGAAGAAAAAAATCTATAGGGTGTATGTAGACATTTATTTTCGCCATTGAAATTAATTGGGAAAAATTGGAAATTTGTATTATTATAAATTGTGAAGAAAAAATGTAAGAACGGACAGAGAGACAATAAATAGGGTAAAATACTGAAAATAATTGCTACAATGATCCCCAGTTAAGTACGCTGCGCCCCCCATTCCTGGCAAGCCCCAAGGGACCAAGAACCCATTTGTAAGCCTAAGGAGAGGGGGGGAGGGGTATGTACACATGAGTGCGCTCCTAGTGGACACAAGTACCCATCAACAGAGCTCCTGAACATAGGAAAAAATTAATTTGCCAGCGTTTTATCACCGATCTTCTCTCATTTAAGATTCCTTTTATTTTTCATTGGGATTTCGACCTACTGATTACCGTGGAATCCGAACCACGAGAATCTACAGGGTATAGCAGCCGCCCTGGAGGTGACCTTGAATTTGCACTTGATCCCACGACTTATCACACGCGATGTAGCTTAGCTTCGGTGTAATCGAAAGCGATTTTTCCACTCGGGTAAACCGTAGCCCGAAATAGAGGACGATTGTGTTTGCTATGCCGTGGAGACGGGAACAGAAATGATAGTGGTGTTGTGATTGGCTATGTGCGTGTTCCTGCCTGTGGAGCTACTTACCCCCGCGAGGGTATTAGCGTATCCACCCAATAGACAGCCAGTTCGTCACGCCGCTGAAAGTTTTGTGTCCGTGGTCGTTTGGACTGAACCCGCCCTTCGACCCCTAAACCATTTCCACTAGGCGAGCGAGAGTTCAGAGATTCGAAAGATCCGAGAGCTCTAAACCATCCGAAATATCCAAGAGCTCCGAAAGATCCGAGAACTCCGAAAGCTCTGAGAGCTCCAAAAGATCCGAAAGCGAGCGTAGACGTCCTGAAAACAAAGTTGGACGGAGGGTAATCAAAGACGCTTGTTTAAATTCCTTTGCTTGTGATACTTTTGATTGCAGCGACCCTCCTTCGCATCGTCCGCGGATGTTCTTGTGCTGGCTGCGGACGGAGTCCCACCTTCTCGAAGAGTGGGGGGGCATTTTCCTGTAACTAAGTACCCCGTAAGGGGCGCGGCGATTTGACATCCTGGCCGCCGTGCTGACAGGATTCAACACCCCGTCCGACCCCAGCTTAGCCTCTTCACTTTCTTTGAGACCACGTAAGGGGCGCGGCGATTTGCCATCCTGGCCGCCGTGCTGACGGGATCCAGCGCTCCGTCCGGCCATGGCTTAGCCTCTTCTCCTTCCTTCAAAACACTTGTATGTCCTCGCTTTTCATACCTCTCCCACAACTTTCTCTGGTCAGCCTCTAAATTCACAGGGTAGATGCTGACCTTCTTCTCAAGCCAACCGTCCCAGATCGGGCTGAGGGGGGAGGGGACAACGTTCCCTAACCCTTGAGCTCCGGTTTGGGATGGGGTTTTTTTAACAACCTGCTTCATCCCCACGCATACCTTCATCGCACCCCGTAAGGGGCGCGGCGATTTGCCATCCTGGCCGCCGAGCTGACGGGATCCAGCGCTCCGTCCGGCCCCAGCTTAGCCTCTTTTCCTTCCTTCAGATAGCCCGATTTCTCCCTTACCTCGTCGCTTTTCATACAACCTCTCCCACAACTTTCTCTGGTCAGCCTCTAATTTCACAGGGTAGAATGCTGACCTTGTTCTCAAGCCAACCACCCCGGAAGGGGGCTGAGGGGGGAGGGGACATTGTTCCCTAACCCCTCAGCTCCGGTTCGGGATGGGTTTTTTTTAACAACCTGCTTCATCCCCACCCATACCTTCCTCACATCCCTTTTCCTCTCCTCTTCACATTCTATCTGTTTTACGCCGTGTCTAAGGTGGAGCCGCCATGCCGAAGGACTGCCAGGCCACCAGGCGGGAGGGGTGGTCCCAAATGGCGGCGCAGGGCTCTGCCGGGCCTGTAAGCACCTCTTGCAGTGCGGGCTACTGCAAGAGGTGGTGAGCGATTGCGTCCCGTAAAACAAAGAGGGTCACCATGCCCAATGATGAAAAAAAACCATCTCCCCTTAATTCCCCCTAAAACAACGGAGCCGCCCTCGTGTAGCTCCACAGAAAAGATGGAGGTCCCCCCCCCCTGTGCTTGCGCAGGGGACCCTCCATACCTCTTTAACCGGAGAGGAGGCTTACGCCTACGGGTGTAGGGGACTCCCCCTCACCCCCTTCTCTGGAGGTGCTTTCGGGCACCTCCCTATCTCGAGCGGCAGTCACTCCTTTGCTTTCTAAGGGGACTGCCAAGAAAGCCAGCAGGCAGCCCATTGCCGACCGCCCCTCGTACAAGCGGCTCGGTAGGGCAAACCCCCTTAGGGGGGAGAGGGAAGCCAGGCCCCTTCGGTCGCTTCCCTCAAAAGACCTGCTGGCAAAAATATTAAACCTCGCCGGGGTCAAGGCCTGTGCCTCCCAACTAAAGACTTACGACGCTGCCAAGGGGACCTGCGATGTCCTGGGAGGGGATGGCCAACTGGAGGCCCCTCCTGTGATAGACATGGTCCTTGAAGAAAACCAGCCTCAGACGGTAGGGCCTTCCATGGGGGGGAATCCGGGCTCGGCGCCAAGCACCGAACCCGAATCCGCCCCTATGCAAGGTCCTCATCAAACGGCTGTGGATTCTCAGGCAATACAAGGAGGGAAGGGATCTCCTCCGGATGATGCCCCTGCGACCACCAGGACCTTCTCCATTTCGGAGAAGGACCTGGCTGAGGCCGGTCCATCTGGCCTGGGTGCTTCTACCGGTGGGGGTGAGAAGCGGGTTCATTCCCCGCCCTCCTCTCCAAAAAAGAAAAGGACCAAAAAGACGAAGAAGACTCGGGGCTCCTCTCAATCCGCGGGGGCTACGGGGACGGATGGGTCTGCTGCCCCTTTGGCAAGCGACCAAGCCAAGATCGGCACATCCGGGCCCTCTGCTTCCCCGGGTACGGAGCTCCTGACGATGACAAAGACCAAAAGTGGACAGGGCGGAGCCTCGATGGCATCGGGGCCCCTGATTCAGAGGTTACCTGGCGTTTTCGAGCCCGCTGGCTTCAAACGCTTCCTCGTTATTCGCTCCACTGATGGCACCATGTTGTCCAAGGGCAACATGATCCATCAGAGGAGAGGATTAGCTAGTGCAATTGGTAGAGAGCCGAAGGTAACCCGTTTCTCGGACGGGAGCCTTCTGGCGAATCCCGCCGAGGCGGCCAAGATAAGTGCTCTTCGGACACTTCATGGCACCCCGGTGACTGTGACGCCGCACTCTACCATGAACTTTGTGAAAGGAGTAGTTTATGCGAGGGAACTCGTTGACTACTCCATTGAGGACATCACCCTAGAGCTGGCCGACCATGGGGCGGTCAAGGTCGAACGTGTGATGAGAAAACAGGGAGGGGCCTCGAGACCCACCCCTACACTCTTCGTCACGTTCGACTGTGACAAGCTCCCTGAGTCGGTGCGTGCCGGTTGGTACTGTTACCGCGTGAAGGCATTCGTGCCACTGCCGCGGCGGTGCTATTACTGTCACCGCTTCGGCCATACGAATCGCTCATGTAGACGTGCAAAGTCGGGGTCACCCGAAGTATGTGTAAATTGCTCCAAGGTCGCACACGATAAGTCCAAATCGTGTGTGGCCAAGTGTGTCAATTGCGGAGAGCCGCACCCTGCTTCTTCGAAGCAATGTGGTGCATATCTCCTTGAGAAAGAAATCCTGGCCGTTCAGGCCCAGGATCGACTCTCATTCCGCGAGGCAAAGGACTTGGTCCTGGCGCGCCCGGCTCTGCCTGGGACGTCATATGCCTCAATAGTTAGAAAGGCACCCTCTGCTCCTGGCCCATCCAGGCCAACGAGCACGGTTGTTTCCGCGCCCATTCGGAGCCCTTCTGCGGGCTCTACCCAACCTGGGCGCTCCCCTGGTAAAGCTGGCGGCAAAAAGGGTTCATACCCTGCCCCGGCTAAAACCAGGGCTCCCCCCTCTTCCCCCAGCGTGACCGTTTCCCGTAAAGCGAAACGGCCACGCGCCTCCACCGAGTCGTTAGACTCACAGGAGGCAACACCCCTAAAGATGGTCGCTAGGCCATCTTCCGGGGTTCCTAAAGCTGTTCCCCGAAAGGAGGACAGCAACAAAGGAGCTTCGGCCCCTTCGCCCACGCCCCTAGGTGGAGCGAGTGGCTCGGAGACGGTGGTTCCTCGAAAAGAGGGCACCCCGCCTCCGAAGCCGCAACGCCCGCCTAAGGTTTCGAGGCGGAGGGACGAAAAGACTCGCATGGCGAGCCCAACCTCCCCCAATAAGTCCTCGAAGGCGACAGCGCTTTGTCCGGCCAACAGCGCCCAGGGTTCTGCCCCCGGGAAGCGTACGGCCATTCCCGTGAGGGTCTTCAATTCGAGGAGGGCCCCCGCGTTTCCTCCGAGCTAGGCCTGGAGGGCATATTCCTTCAATGGAATTGCCGTGGACTCCGGGCCAACCTGGAGGAGCTGCGGAGGCTCGTCTCGTCCCGTTCCCCGTTAGCTATTTTTTTGCAGGAGACCATGCTAGGCGCGTGCCCGCTGCCTGCCCTCCCGGGATATAAGGGTCTTGCGACCCCACCACTGCGGGATGGTTGGGCTGGGGGATGCGCGGTTTATACCCGGCATGATGTCTCCGTTCTTCCTTTCTCTTTAGATACCTCTTTTCAGGCAGTGGCTGTGCAGCTGCACCTGGATAGGAGGTATACTATCATTTCTGCGTACATTCCACCGTCAGCTGACTTCGACGCGGGGGACTTTCGCTGCGTCGTGGCACGGTTGCCCAGGCCCTATCTCTTGCTTGGAGATCTGAACGGCAGGCATCCTCTCTGGGGAGATTACTCCATAAATCCCAGGGGACAAGTCCTTGCCGATCTGATCGAAGAGCTTGAGAGGGGTGTCCTAAACGTGGATGGGTTTAAGCATCACTGTCCGAGAACCACTTCATTTTCTTGCCTCGACCTATCTTTGTGCTCTTCGGATGCACAGCCTGATTTTGATTGGGGGGTGGTCGATGACCTCCATGGTAGTGATCACTTTCCCATTCAAATATCCTTTTCAGGGCAACTGCCGCCTGAGAGACCACCTCGGTGGTGCTTGGCGCGGTGGCCTGCATTTCAGGAAATGACTGAATTCTCTATCTCAGTCGAGGAGTTTAGGTCGGTAGATGAGGCCGTTGAGTTCTTCTCCGGCAACCTCATCGCCGTGGGCCTGACTACTATTCCTAGGACGTCTGGCCGTTTTGCACGCCGACCACTCCCATGGTGGTCGGCTGAGTGTGAGACGGCCCTCAAACAGAAGCGTTATGCCTACATGCGCTATAAGCGCCGCCCGAACGATTTCACTGTCGCTGAATTTCGTCGGGCTAGGGCTAGGTTCCGGTATATTTCGAAGCACGCCCGCCGCTCTTCTTGGCGGGCATACGTGTCTTCACTTGACGGGAAGACCCCTTTACCTGAGGTGTGGAAGCGAGTCAAAAGGATTCGGGGCAAGTTCTCGCAGGACCCCCCTCCCCTTCTCCAGGAGAATGGGACCGCAATCTCGGACCCCGCGTCCGTGGCGGAATCCTTAGCGAACGCTTTTTCCGCATTCTCTAGCGGTGATGCTGCTTCGTTAGCATTCAATGCACGTCGTGATGTCGCGGAAGGCCGCCGGCTGGACTTTACCTCCAGAGGCGGAGAACCCTTCAACGACAAGTTTACTGTGAGTGAGTTGCGCTCCGCTCTCGCTTCGTGCGCCGACACCGCCCATGGTCCGGACGATGTCCCGTACGCCATGCTTCGACACCTGGGTGAGCGAGGCATGGCCTTTCTGTTAGATTTGTTCAACAGGATCTGGGTGGAACGTCTTCTCCCAGACTCCTGGCGAATCGCTACTGTGCGCGCCTTTCGCAAACCGGGGAGAGATCACTCTACTCCGACCGGTTTCCGCCCAATCTCTCTAACCTCTTGCGTGTGCAAGTTGATGGAGAAATTGGTAAATGTTAGATTAGCCTTTTTCCTGGACAGCGGAGGCCATCTGTCTTCCGCAAGTTCCACTCCACGTCGGATGCTCTGCTCCGACTGGAAAATGCCGTCTGCGAGGCTTTCATTCGTAGACAGCACTACGCCAAGGTGTTTTTTGATCTGGAGAAGGTCTATGATACCGCATGGTGATACGGTATCATGGAGACTCTCCACACGATGGGGGCGAGGGGACGCCTCCCAATGTTTATATCTGAATTTTTGCGAGATCGTCGATTCCGCGTACGGGTGGGGAGAGCTCTCTCCGGCCCAAAGGAGCAGGAAGAGGGTGTCCCGCAGGGAAGTGTCCTCAGTGTCACACTCTTTGCCCTGAGCATCAACGGCGTCACCTCGGTGCTGCCGGAAGATGTTCTCGCTACGCTCTACGTGGACGACCTTTCGATCTCTTTTGGCGCGGCCCAGATGCCAACTCTGGAGCGTCGACTCCAACAGGCATTGAACCGCGTCTCTCGCTATGCCGAAGCGCACAGGTTTCGGTTTTCTTTGGCCAAGACTAGGATGGGGCACTTCTGCCGCCATCCACGGCTTCACCCCGACCCAGATTTGTTTCTTAATGGGGTGCGCCTGGATGTGGTTGAGTCGCACCGTTTCCTTGGTCTTGTTTTCGAACGACGCTTCACCTGGGAGGCTCATATTCGCAGCCTTAGGGTCTCTTGTACCCGCGCCATGGACATTCTCCGTTCCGTGACGTTCAGCGCTTGGGGCGCTTTTAGGGCTACTGCCCTACTTTTTTATCGATCCTTTGTTCGTTCGAAGCTCGACTACGGATGCGAGTTTTATGCATCCGCAGCCGAGCGTTTATTGCGGAAGGTGGATTCGATCCACCACAATGGCCTTCGCCTTTCGACCGGTGCCTTCCGCATTTCCCCCATTGAGAGCCTGTTGGTCGATGCTGGGGAGATGCCACTCGCTCTGCGCCGCGTGCAGTGCATCACTCGCCTGTACGCGCGAGCCCGGCGCCTCCCTCAGTCGCCAACAGCTCTCACTGCATCCGCAGCTGATCTCGATGGTGCCTATGCCGCCGAGAGACGCCAGTCATACCCTAAGCCCTTTGGGTTTAGGGCCAGGAAACTCCTTCGAGAGGTAGATATAGCTCTCGGGCCGGTGGCGCCCCTGGTTCTGCCTAGGACGCCACCCTATAGAGTACCACATTTGGCTATTTGTCGCCACGCTTCTGCTCCCAAAGCTTGTACTGCGCCGGGAGTATTGCGTTCGACCTCTTTGCAGCACACATCGTGCCACGCTGGAACCGTGCCAGTGTATACGGATGGCTCCAAGTCCCAAGAGGGGGTCGGCTTCCACGCCGTATCCCCTCTGTTTGAAGTCAGCGGGGCTCTACCAGACGCTGCGTCTGTCTTCACGGCCGAGCTGGTGGCAATACACCACTCGGTACGGGAGATTACGCGACGTGCCCGGTTCGGAGACCGGATTGTGATCTATAGCGACTCACAAAGCGCCCTGAGTGCTCTCGGGGCATTGGAATCTCCGCATCCCCTGGTTCGCGATATCCGTGACGCCACGGTTTTGGCGAGCCGGGCAGATGTCGAGATGTCTACAGCCGTTTGATGAGGACCTTGCATAGGGGCGGATTCGGGTTCGGTGCTTGGCGCCGAGCCCGGATTCCCCCCCCATGGAAGGCCCTACCTTCTGAGGCTGGTTTTCCTCAAGGACCATGTCTATCACAGGAGGGGCCTCCAGTTGGCCAGCCCCTCCCAGGACATCGCAGGTCCCCTGGGCAGCGTCATAAGTCTTTAGTGGGGAGGCACAGGCCTTGACCCTGGCAAGGTTTAATATTTTTGCCAGCAGGTCTTTTGAGGGACGCGACCGAAGGGGCCTGGCTTCCCTCTCCCCCCTAAGGGGGTTTGCCCTACCGAGCCGCTTGTACGAGGGGCGGTCGGCAATGGGCTGCCTGCTGGCTTTCTTGGCAGTCCCCTTAGAAAGCAAAGGAGTGACTGCCGCTGGAGATAGGGAGGTGCCCGAAAGCACCTCCAGAGAAGGGGGTGAGGGGGAGTCCCCTACACCCGTAGGCGTACGAGAGGAGTAAGCCTCCTCTCCGGTTAAAGAGGTATGGAGGGTCCCCTGCGCAAGCACAGGGGGGGGACCTCCATCTTTTCTGTGGAGCTGCACGAGGGCGGCTCCGTTGTTTTAGGGGGAATTAAGGGGAGATGGTTTTTTTTTTCATCATTGGGCATGGTGACCCTCTTTGTTTTACGGGACGCAATCGCTCACCACCTCTTGCAGTAGCCCGCACTGCAAGAGATGCTTACAGGCCCGGCAGAGCCCTGCGCCGCCATTTGGGACCACCCCTCCCGCCTGGTGGCCTGGCAGTCCTTCGGCATGGCGGCTCCACCTTAGACACGGCGTAAAACAGATAGAATGTGAAGAGGAGAGGAAAAGGGATGTGAGGAAGGTATGGGGGGGATGAAGCAGGTTGTTAAAAAACCCCCATCCCGAACCGGAGCTGAGGGGTTAGGGAACAATGTCCCCTCCCCCCTCAGCCCCCATCCGGGGTGGTTGGCTTGAGAAGAAGGTCAGCATTCTACCCTGTGAAATTAGAGGCTGACCAGAGAAAGTTGTGGGAGAGGTTGTATGAAAAGCGACGAGGTAGGGGAGAAATCGGGCTATCTGAAGGAAGGAAGAGATATTTTTTTTTTTTTTAAAGGGGCTATCTGGCGACTGCCGACTTAGGCATAAGTCGCCGTAAAAAACAGCCTAGTTCTAGGCTACTTTAAAAAATTAAACAGAAAACAATAAAAAGAAATAACAATAACAATAACAAAGCAATAACAAAAACAATTACAAGAACAACAACAACAATTAAATCGGGTTAAATAAAAGGGAGAAGGCCGGCCTCCCCCAAAAAGTCAATAAGTCCACCAGTCAAAGTGCACGCACTCGTCCCGAGCACAAGGGACAGGCGGTAGCGACCCAGCCCATCCCGGTACCGGGACAGGTGTCGTGCGCGAAGATCACCCAGACTGGGACATTCGACAAGAATGTGCCGAACAGTCTGGGGGACGACGCAGTCGTTGCAATAGGGCGCAAGCGAGCGCTCCATCAGATAGCGATGCGTCACACGAGTGTGTCCGATTCGGAGACGACAGAAAGCAACCTGAAGCCGCCGCGGCATTGGGGGATAGGTCCATGGGAACAGTCGCGGCGCAATGGCACGCAACTTTATGTTCCATTTGACCGTCTCCCATCTTCTTTGCCAAGCAGTCCGAAGAGCTGCCCGTATTCCTGCCATGTAGTCGGTGTGAGGAAGAGCGAAACGCTAGTCCGGTCGCAGAGTCCTCGCGGACTCTTTGGCGCCCTCATCGGCGCGCTCATTCCCCGCAATTCCTACATGTCCAGGAACCCAGCAGAAGATAATCTCGACATCTGACCGGCTCGCCAAAACCGTGGCGTCACGGATATCGCGAACCAGGGGATGCGGAGATTCCAATGCCCCGAGAGCACTCAGGGCGCTTTGTGAGTCGCTATAGATCACAATCCGGTCTCCGAACCGGGCACGTCGCGTAATCTCCCGTACCGAGTGGTGTATTGCCACCAGCTCGGCCGTGAAGACAGACGCAGCGCCTGGTAGAGCCCCGCTAACTTCAAACAGAGGGGATACGGCGTGGAAGCCGACCCCCTCTTGGGACTTGGAGCCATCCGTATACACTGGCACGGTACCAGCGTGACACGATGTGTGCTCCAAAAAGGTCGAACGCAATACTCCCGGCGCAGTACAAGCTTTGGGAGCAGAGGCGTGGCGACAAATAGCCAAATGTGGTACCCTCCAGGGTGGCGTCCTGGGCAGAATCAGGGGCGCCACCGGCCCGAGAGCTATATCTAGCTCTCGAAGGAGTTTCCTGGCCCTAAACCCAAAGGGCTTAGGGTATGACTGGCGTCTCTCGGCGGCATAGGCACCATCGAGATCAGCTGCGGATGCAGTGAGAGCTGTTGGCGACTGAGGGAGGCGCCGGGCTCGCGCGTACAGGCGAGTGATGCACTGCACGCGGCGCAGAGCGAGTGGCATCTCCCCAGCATCGACCAACAGGCTCTCAATGGGGGAAATGCGGAAGGCACCGGTCGTCAGGCGAAGGCCGGTGTGGTGGATTGAATCCACCTTCCGCAATAAACGCTCGGCTGCGGATGCATAAAACTCGCATCCGTAGTCGAGCTTCGAGCGAACAAAGGATCGATAAAAAAGTAAGGCGGTAGCCCTATCAGCGCCCCAAGCGCTGAACGTCACGGAACGGAGAATGTCCATGGCGCGGGTACAAGAGACCCTAAGGCTGCGAATATGAGCCTCGTAGGTGAGGCGTCGGTCGAATACAAGACCAAGGAAACGGTGCGACTCAACCACATCCAGGCGCACCCCATTAAGAAACAAATCTGGGTCGGGGTGAAGCCGTGGATGGCGGCAGAAGTGCACCACCTTAGTCTTGGCCAAAGAAAACCGAAACCTGTGCGCTTCGGCATAGCGAGAGACGCGGTTCAATGCCTGTTGGAGTCGACGCTCCAGAGTTGGCATCTGGGCCGCGCCAAAAGAGATCGAAAGGTCGTCCACGTAGAGCGTAGCGAGAACATCTTCCGGCAGCACCGAGGTAATGCCGTTGATGCTCAGGGCAAAGAGTGTGACACTGAGGACACTTCCCTGCGGGACAACCCTCTTCCTGCTCCTTTGGGGCAGAGAGGGCTCCCCCCACCCGTACGCGGAATCGACGATCTCGCAAAAATTCAGATATAAACATTGGGAGGCGTCCCCTCGCCCCCATCGTGTGGAGAGTCTCCATGATACCGTATCGCCATGCGGTATCATAGGCTATCTCCAGATCAAAAAACACCGTGGCATAGTGCTGTCTACGAAGGAAAGCCTCGCAGACGGCATTTTCCAGTCGGAGCAGAGCATCCGATTTGGAGTGAAACTTACGGAAGCCGCACTGTGCAGAAGACAGATGGCCTCCGCTGTGCAGGAAATAGGCTAATCTAACATTTACCAATTTCTCCATCAACTTGCACACGCAAGAGGTTAGAGAGATTGGGCGGAAACCGGTCGGAGTAGAGTGATCTCTCCCCGGCTTGCGAAAGGCGAGCACAGTAGCGATTCGCCAGGAGTCTGGGAGAAGACCTTCCACCCAGATCCTGTTGAACATATCTAACAGAAAGGCCATGCGTCGCTCACCCAGGTGTCGAAGCATGGCGTACGGGACATCGTCCGGACCATGGGCGGTGTCCGCGCACGAAGCGAGAGCGGAACGCAACTCACTCACAGTAAACTTGTCGTTGAAGGGTTCTCCGCCTCTGGAGGTAAAGTCCAGCCGGCGGCCTTCCGCGACATCACGACGTGCATTGAATGCTGGCGGAGCAGCATCACGGCTAGAGAATGCGGAGAAAGCGGTCGCTAAGGATTCCGCCACGGACGCGGGGTCCGAGATTGCGGTCCCATTCTCCTGGAGAACGGGAGGGGGGTCCTGCGAGAACTTGCCTCGAATCCTTTTGACTCGCTTCCACACCTCAGCTAAAGGGGTCTTCCCGTTAAGTGAAGACACGTATGCCCGCCAAGAAGAGCGGCGGGCGTGCTTCGAAATATACCGGAACCTAGCCCGACGAAATTCAGCGACAGTGAAATCGTTCGGGCGGCGCTTATAGCGCATGTAGGCATAACGCTTCTGTTTGAGGGCCGTCTCACACTCGGCCGACCACCATGGGAGTGGTCGGCGTGCAAAACGGCCAGACGTCCTAGGAATAGTAGTCAGGCCCACGGCGATGAGGTTGCCGGAGAAGAACTCAACGGCCTCATCTACCGACCTAAACTCCTCGACTGAGATAGAGAATTCAGTCATTTCCTGAAATGCAGGCCACCGCGCCCGCGCCAAGCACCACCGAGGTGGTCTCTCAGGCGGCAGTTGCCCTGAAAATGACTTTTGAATGGGAAAGTGATCACTACCATGGAGGTCATCGACCACCCCCCAATCAAAATCAGGCTGTGCATCCGAAGAGCACAAAGATAGGTCAAGGCAAGAAAATGAAGCGGTTCTCGGACAGTGATGCGTAAACTCATCCACGTTTAGGACACCCATCTCAAGCTCTTCGATCAGATCGGCAAGGACTTGTCCCCTGGGATTTATGGAGTAATCTCCCCAGAGAGGATGCCTGCCGTTCAGATCTCCAAGCAAGAGATAGGGCCTCGGCAACCGTGCCACGACGCGGCGGAAGTCCCCCGCGTCGAAGTCAGCTGACGGTGGAATGTACGCAGAAATGATAGTATACCTCCTATCCAGGTGTAGCTGCACAGCCACTGCCTGAAAGGAGGTATCTAAAGAGAAAGGAAGAACGGAGACATCATGCCGGGTGTAAACCGCGCATCCCCCAGCCCGGCCATCCCGCGGTGGTGGGGTCGCAAGACCCTTATACCCCGGGAGGGCAGGCAGGGGGCACGCGCCTAGCATGGTCTCCTGCAAAAAAATAGCTAACGGGGAACGGGACGAGGCGAGCCTCCGCAGCAACTTCCAGTTGGCCCGGAGTCCACGGCAATTCCATTGAAGGAATATACCCTCCAGGCCTAGCTTGGAGGAGACGCGGGGGCCCTCCTCGAATTGAAGACCCTCACGGGAATGGCCGTACGCTTCCCGGGGGCAGAACCCCGGGCGCTGTTGGCCGGACAAAGCGCTGGAGGCGCTGTTGCCTTCGAGGACTTATTGGGGGAGGTTGGGCTCGCCATGCGAGTCTTTTCCTCCCTCCGCCTTGAAACCTTAGGCGGGCGCTGCGGCTTCGGAGGCGGGGGGGCCTCTTTTCGAGGAACCACCGTATCCGAGCCACTCGCTCCACCTCGGGGCGTGGGCGAAGGAGCCGAAGCTCCTTTGTTGCTGTCCTCCTTTCGGGGGACAGCTTTAGGAACCCCTGAAGATGGCCTAGCGACCATCTTCAGGGGTGTTGCCTCCTGTGAGTCTAACGACTCGGTGTTGGCGCGTGGCCGTTTCGCCTTGCGGGAAACGGTCACGCTGGGGGAAGAGGGGGGAGCCCTGGTTTTAGCCGGGGCTGGGTATGAACCCTTTTTGCCGCCAGCTTTACCAGGGGAGCGCCCGGGTTGGGTAGAGCCCGCAGAAGGGCTCCGAATGGGCGCGGAAACAACCGTGCTGGTTGGCCTGGATGGGCCAGGAGCAGAGGGTGCCTTTCGAACTACTGAGGCATATGACGTCCCAGGCAGAGCTGGGCGCGCCAGGACCAAGTCCTTAGCCTCGCGGAATGAGAGTCTATCCTGGGCCTGAACGGCCAGGATTTCTTTCTCCACGAGATATGCACCACATTGCTTCGAAGAAGCAGGGTGCGGCTCTCCGCAATTGACACACTTGGCCACACACGATTTGGACTTATCGTGTGCGACCTTGGAGCAATTTACACAGACTTCGGGTGACCCCGACTTTGCACGTCTACATGAGCGATTCGTATGGCCGAAGCGGTGACAGTAATAGCACCGCCGCGGCAGTGGCACGAATGCCTTCACGCGGTAGCGGTACCAACCGGCACGCACCGACTCAGGGAGCTTGTCACAGTCGAACGTGACGAAGAGTGTAGGGGTGGGTCTCGAAGCCCCTCCCTGTTTTCTCATCACACGTTCGACCTTGACCGCCCCATGGTCGGCCAGCTCTAGGGTGATGTCCTCAATGGAGTAGTCAACGAGTTCCCTCGCATAAACTACTCCTTTCACAAAGTTCATGGTAGAGTGCGGCGTCACAGTCACCGGGGTGCCATGAAGTGTCCGAAGAGCACTTATCTTTGCCGCCTCGGCGGGATTCGCCGCATTCGCCAGAAGGCTCCCGTCCGAGAAACGGGTCACCTTCGGCTCTCTACCAATTGCACTAGCTAATCCTCTCCTCTGATGGATCATGTTGCCCTTGGACAACATGGTGCCATCAGTGGAGCGAATAACGAGGAAGCGTTTGAAGCCAGCGGGCTCGAAAACGCCAGGTAACCTCTGAATCAGGGGCCCCGATGTCATCGAGGCTCCGCCCTGTGCACTTTTGGTGTTAGTCTTGGTCAGGTGCTCTGCACACGAGGGGGTAGAGGGGCCGGATGTGCCGATCTTGGCTTGGTCGCCTACCAAAGTGGCAGCAGACCCATCCGTCCCCGCAGCTCCCGCGGATTGAGAGGAGCCCCGAGTCTTTTTCGTCTTTTTCTTTTTTGGAGAGGAGGGCGGGGAATGAACCCGCTTTTCACCTCGGCCGGCAGAAGCACCCAGGCCAGATGGACCGGCCTCAGCCAGGTCCCTCTCCGAAATGGAGAAGGTCCTGGTTGTCGTGGGGGCACCTGTCGGAGGATATCTCTCCCCTCCTTTTACTGCCTCGGAGCCCTCAGCCATTTGAGGAGGACCTTGCATAGGGGCGGATTCGGGTTCGGTGCTTGGCGCCGAGCCCGAATTCCCCCCCATGGAAGGCCCTACCGTCTGAGGCTGGGTCTCCTCAAGGACCATGTTTATCACAGGAGGGGCCTCCAGTTGGCCATCCCCTCCCAGGACATCGCAGGTCCCCTTGGCAGTGTCGCCAGTCTTGTGTGGGGAGGCACAGGCCTTGACCCCAGCAAGGTTTAAAATTCTTGCCAGCAGGTCTTTTGAGGGAAGCGACCGAAGGGGCCTGGCTTCCCTCTCCCCCCTAAGGGGGTTTGCCCTACCGAGCCGCTTTGATGGGGAGCGGCTGGCTAAGGGCTGCCTGCTGGCTTTCTTGGCAGTCCCCTTGGAAAGAAAAGAGGGGACTGCCGCTGGGAAAAGGGAGGTGCCCGAAAGCACCTCCAGAGAAGGGGGTGAGGGGGAGTCCCCTACACCCGTAGGCGTACGAGAGGAGTAAGCCTCCTCTCCGGTTAAAGAGGTATGGAGGGTCCCCTGCGCAAGCACAGGGGGGGGGACCTCCATCTTTTCTGTGGAGCTGCACGAGGGCGGCTCCGTTGTTTTAGGGGGAATTAAGGGGAGATGTTTTTTGTTTTCATCATTGGGCATGGTGACCCTCTTTGTTTTACGGGACGCAATCGCTCACCACCTCTTGTAGTAGCCCGCACTGCAAGAGGTGCTTACAGGCCCGGATGAGCCAGGCGCCGCCATTTGGGACCACCCCTCCCGCCTGGTGGCCTGGCAGTCCTTCGGCATGGCGGCTCCACCTTAGACACGGCGTAAAACAGATAGAATGTGAAGAGGAGAGGAAAAGGGATGTGAGGAAGGTATGGGTGGGGATGAAGCAGGTTTTTAAAAAACCCCATCCCGAACCGGAGCTGAGGGGTTAGGGAACAATGTCCCCTCCCCCCTCAGCCCCCATCCGGGGTGGTTGGCTTGAGAAGAAGGTCAGCATTCTACCCTGTGAAATTAGAGGCTGACCAGAGAAAGTTGTGGGAGAGGTTGTATGAAAAGCGACGAGGTAGGGGAGAAATCGGGCTATCTGAAGGAAGGAAGAGAGGCTAAGCTGGGGCCGGACCGAGCGCTGGATCCCGTCAGCACGGCGGCCAGGATGGCAAATCGCCGCGCCCCTTACGGGGGCCTGGCAATCAAGATGGAAAACTGGCAATGGGAACGTAAAAGTTTCCTGCCATTGGGCCTGAGCCAGACTGTTCACATGGATCCCGTCCCCCCCCAATGACTATGCCTTAAGGTTTTTTTATACCGCCTCCTAATCGGGCGCACTCGCGCCCCACCACCCCTCCTCTGTAAACTGTTGCATTGAATACGTTGTCCCACAGATACTCCGGCACAATCTTGTGAATGTCCCAGTCCGAGAGATTTTCGCGCACTTTATCTGACCCATTACCGTGCGAGCGGGGTCGTTACTGCGTGTCCCTTGTACTTCACAAGGGTTACTATACACACTATTGTGGAATTTTGGAGTTCCTAGAGGAGGCTGGACACCTCTATTGTATATAGCCTTTTTTTTCTTTGGTTTTTGTGTGGTTTTGGGGTGCACGCCCACGCCCCCGAGGGAGCGAGCTTCCCTCCGTCACCTGATTATTTTTTCTAGTTTATCTCGTGTAAGATTTGGGTTTTTTTCTTGTTCTTTTTAACTTGAAACAACCTAATCTTATGCTAAAGTTAAATTAGGCGATTTATTTCCTTTATTACCGTCGACAGAGGGGAGGGGGGTAAATCCATTCCCTCTTCGCCTTTTTTCATCGCACCTCGACTCAGAGCACTAGCGTTTGATCCTGCCCAAGGGCCCTTGCTGCTCTCCTCCCCTTTTCCTCCCCTTTTAATCTCTTGAGCCCGATGACGAAAGCGTCCCGGAGCGTGGCGACTTCCATTTCAGACTTGGTGTCTCGAATAAAGTAAGGGAAATGGGAGAGGTAATAGGAAGAATAAGGCGTCAGGTAAGGCAAAAAAAGTCTTAATCAGCGACAAGCGAGACCTCACAGTAACTATCCCGTCGATCCGGAAGGAGGCGGGACTTTTCCCGACGCTGGTGAGCGTTTCCTTCTTCCTGCTGCTGTGTTGTTGTTGTTGTTTTTTTTTGGGGGGGAGAGGGCTTGGTTTTGTTTTTGTATTTTTTTTGCTTTGTTGTTAATCTAGTCATAGAATAAGGTTGTAGCGCGATTACGGCAACTTATGCCCTAGTAGGCTGTCGCCAGATAGGCGAATGACTATCTAACAGGCTGGAGCTCGAAATGAATAATATATGTATAAAATTTATTAAAGCTAACTATCTGGTAGAATAGTAATAACAACACTCAATATTTCAACATGAAAAATCTAGGAATATTGGAAAGGTGGGGGACCTGAACAAAAAAAAAACACTTTGGAAATCAATGAAAATTAAGCTTGCACTGACGTTTCTAATCCTAAATTGACGACAAAATATCAAGTAAATTCACTACACACTTATTCAAATGTAGAAATTAGTATCCAAATTAGTGGCTTCTAAGTTACCACTATACAGTTTTTTTTTTAATAATTGTACTCCTGAAGCAAAAAGTCAAACGTTTAAGTTATATTATCATTGGTTTCTGATTATAATATCGGTTTCTATAAAACCCCCCATTGCAACTTTGCCTTATTGCTCTATACAGTCAAACAGGGCAATCTCTTCTCCCCCCCCCCCCAAAGAAGAGAGATAAAGTCAAAATGTAATACATGTTTTGTTTGATGTTAAACTCAATGGAAAAAAAGAGAAAATCCTATAGAAAATAGTTTAACCCAGAATACGGGGAGAGAATTTGCAATTAATAAGGATTAGATTTGATTCTCTATTATATAGATGTTAAATTCAGACTGACATTTTATGACTTTATATTTGCAAATATATCTGAGGAATAACAATAAACAATAAACTTTAGTTAGCTCTTTAAAAAAAAGCCTATAAGTACATATAAATATATGTTGCTGAAATAACGATTTAGACATTCCCCACAAGTCATCCATTTCAGAAAAAAAGCAATTAGTTTAACTCTCAAAAAGATCTCTAGACGAAAACAACGGTGAACTATAGGAATACTACTGCTATACATTTTGGTATATACATCGCAAAGTTTTTATAAAGTATTCACGAAAAATTTTATATAAACTTTCATTATGCCAGCAATATAGTTTTACATAGTTTTGAACATTTTCCCACAAAAATAAGATTCAGCATGAGAAATATTTATATATAAAAAAATTATTAAAGTTGAAATCATTATAAATCTAGCTTTCGAAATTTCCAAGGTTCCAGAAAAGGCCCAATTTTTCATTGGAAAAGGTGATCAATAATAAGTGCAATATAATAAATTCAGTATAAGGATAATTGATGTATATTTACTGTGGTAAAAACTGCTGTACCTAATTTCACCATGTGAGAAGTTATATCAATTAAATAGGCCGCCAATGTTTCCTTCAATTCTTGTTGGATTTAAAGTTGCTTTTCCCTAAACCTCCGCATCAAAATTCTAGTAAACGCTTTTATTGCAGAAGCTTTGAAAAGACTAGCAAAATCATTTTTGATAAATGGGAATAAAAATGAATCACAAACAATTCTTTTTCTATTCATGGAAAGTTATAATAACCACCAGCATACAATCCTTAATTGTTATTAGAATTTATGAATGTTGACGATTTTAATTCATTTTAGGAGAGTCGTCTAACAATTTTAATGAATTTTATAAGCAACAGGCTTACTATTTCTAATTAATTTCTTATTGGTCGCTTCTACAAAGAAATAAAACTAAAAGATAAGGTGTAGTAAAATATATATGTAATAGGATTGTTAAAATATGGAGTTCTTTTCCGTATACACCCCATGAGTTAGGTGAATAAGAATGGCACTAAACGTTTAGCTATGCGTTGCAGGCAACTAAACCTGACAACAGCCATTTGAGAAATGGGTGGAAGATTCTGTGTCGGTAACATGGCTTCTCTTAATAGCCCTAGAAAAACATAAAATGACCTTGAAATATTTTAATTTTATTTTAGCACCGACCTACTCGCAAAGGCTCCTACTGTATCTCTTTAAACATTTTTTTCAGCCATTTCCCATTGATTTTGACCAATGCATATTCTCGGTGGAAAGTGGCGAGGATGTACTAGTAGGCTTTTTACGATGCAAAAAAAATACTTAGTTATTGACCAAATAATTGAACGTTATCAAACGAATTAGGTGACTAGCGTTGACAGTAACAAAAATCGGTTAACCGCTTTTTAACATCCTCACTTGTTTTATCACTGAATTCTATCACAGTTTTAACAGACAACTAAACTCTGATTCGTAGTATTGCTCCGATGCTAGTCCTCTACGTGTAATCAAAAAATAAAGTTTTCTAAAAAACAGCTTTTATTCGCATTAAGCTGACATTAATCGAGGGTTTTCTCTCCATTTTTAGATTAATATCAAAATTACACCGATACAAAATCGTTAGAAAAAGTATAAAAGTTTTTTACATATAAGAAGAAAATCTGCACATGTAATAAATAGTTAATAAACAATGGGCTAGAATACGAATTCTTATAGCCTTATTACACCTTTATCTTTGAATACAGATTATTTTCCATTGATTTTTGCCATTAGATACTAATTTCTGAAAGAATTTTTTACTCTAAAAAGCTTAACGATGAAAAGTAGGAAGTGTTCAAGGTTTTGTTTTGTTTTTCTTATTTTGTTGTTTTTAGCCTACAGGGTGCTAGAGTTTAAAAATACAGCCTTGCTTCCTGGGCTACAAATCTCAGTATCAAGTGGTATAAAAAAAAAGGAAGAATGAGAGTTGGCAAAGGTTGCCATGTCAAAGAGATATTGCGCTATCAGTTATAGGTAGCGTTAATCCAAGTCTTACCAATGGTAATAAGTTAGTAGTGTAGATAGAGTAGAGTAGGAAAAGGGGCAAAGAAAAAATAATAGCGTAGGCGAGTTGCGAACAGCTTCCCGCGTCGCTGGACCACTGTTAGCCAGCGGTGAATCCACTCGGCCATCCTGAGTCTCAAAAAGAAAACTATTCAAACGAAGCTTTTAAGCCGCTCGCCTCACTTCTTCGTGTCATACGTATACTTAAAAAATCATTGGTAGATAGACTTCTTTTGGAACCATTGAGATTGGTTCAGCATCTGCAATTGATAGACTACGAGAATAACAAGGAATTTTCAATAATTAGGTTTCCAAAGCTATTAGGTCTCGGGGACCATTCCGGGATAGTACAAAATTAGACTAGTTAAATAGGCAATCCTATTTTAAATTCCAGTTTCTTGTAAGAGCACAAATGAAACTACATCAGAAAGAAAAGACGAGATCTCCATATCTCCGGTCGGTGAATGAAAAATCTAAAGATTAAATAATATATAACCAACACATTTTGATCATGTTGATAACATTATTGAATACGTTATGTACGATTTTTAGCATCAATGGAGTCGCACCGGTTCCATTATATCAGAAAGATTATTCAAAACTTAATTCTATTTTGACCAGCTTTCAAGCTCCATAGGCTGTCAAAATCAAAAGACTAATTCTGACAGTGAAAGAATAAATCTTTCACTGTTTGCTACTAGTCTACTTCCTAACATACAAAGGTTTTTCCTGTTTTAAAGAAACTGAATTAATTCTTTGTCACTGCGAAATCTTAATTAAATATCGAGATAATGGCATTTGTCATCATAAACTAGGGCTTTCGTGCCTAAAAAGAAAAATTTACTTCTCAGTAGACAAATGAAACGATAATGTATATTACATATCATACACAGATGTCAATAGTTTAATACTTTGGAAACAGTATTTCCAGAAAAAATAGTAATTGCAATTAAAACCAGTAGAGTTGCTAAAAAGAAAGTACACTTCATTAAGTTAGACAAGAAAATCTTTCCTAGACGTCTTATATTTTTTAGAAATTGGAATAAATTAGCTTGAAAGAAATATAAGAAATTCACCTTTAAAGCCGTCTTACAAATACTGATTTGTTTTAAGTCTATTTTATTTGATGACTACTATGACAGTTATATAGTGAACTTAATTTTTTAACATATGATATTTTGATACAATGAAGTTTATATATGTGGTGTCATCCTTTGCTAATATATTTCAATGACTAGATGAAAACTAATAAACTACATGATTAAATGAAGTTCATTAAAATATCGACTGTTCCATACACCACTTATTTGCATCAAAGTGGGAAGTTTTTTAAGCAAGATGTTACTAAAGTAAAAGAGATCAATATCATTACCACACTAACGATCTCTGTAATGTTTTTTAAAATGCATTATAACATGGGCTGGCTACAAAATGTTCTTGGTCGTTAGTGATTGGTTAACAAACCATCATTTACTTATGCCTGGTGTGGGTTCAAGGCTTCCTACCAAACAAGTTACATGAACTCTAGACTCAACACGCAAAATTGGATCAAGTTCCTAAAAATGTAAATATACAACTCTGGGTATATAGATATTTTTCATCTGTTGGATCACTTTTCACTATTTTGATCGGCTGGTAATGTACTACTACTGACTGGTTCTTGTGCTTTTACAGAAATAGACGGAGTATCAACTGGCTAAGTAAAATGTGGTCCTAGAAGTTTTGAATTAATTCAACAGTTTGTAAATTTGATTGTAAAATCACATTAAGTCAAACATGACGGTTTTGACTCCGGCACTCAATTGAAAAGAGGAAAATATTGAAATTTTCTACCCAAATGGGAAAACCTCGGTATAGTTAAGCTAAATACGATACAAACGCAGATAAAATCACCGGAAGTAGGACAGCAAGTAACCAAAGTCAACATAACACAATAACAAACTCCAAATCAACAGAATGATACGAATATATATGGGATAAAATCAACAAATCTATAACCAACAAAATTAGCAATTAGAGCGTCTCTGTGGTAGCATAGGATGGTTTCAGTCCTATGATGACGAGGAGTCGAACCCGTTCTCGATAGTAATAGTAAAGACACCGACTCCGCCTATACTCAAGCAACGATCTGCCAATTCGAGAACAAAAGGGGCTAAACGAGAAACTCCTTTTGGATCACGTCGCTAGAAGAGCCATGACTCGAGTGAGAGTCGTGGCGTGCCACCCTTTGCTACGAACCTGACGAGAGAGACCGGGGTATTGTGTCGGAACGCGCCCGCTGGCAATTAAATAGCCACTTGATGACGCGGGCATTCTTCTCCACTATGGAGGGTTCGCCCGTGATTCGGCGTCCGAAATTGAAGGGCGGCTGTACCCCAATCCCGACTCCCTGAAGGGCTGCCGCCTGGTGACTCTTAATGTCGTCCGAATCATCCTCGCTCTCGCGCCGTGGCAGGTGCCCAAACGACTCTTCCGACGATTGCTCCTCGAAGTAGACAGGGGGCGAGTCGGTGCCGGGGGTAAGTGGACTCGAGACGAGACGCAGGGTAGAACCATCAAGCCCCATCGAATCAAAGAAGGCCTCTAGTTCGGCACTGCAGTAGGAGGACCTCCTCGACTCGGGCCCTTCGTCCCATCGGCAGCCCAGGGAGCGTTCGTGGGTCACGTCCGACTTGGACCGTAGGATAGGTCGACGTCGCCCAGTACTCACAGGAACCATCGAGAACACGCAACCCTCGTCAGTGCAGGAGGTCGAGGGTGAGGTCTTTCCTGGAGGAGAGATAATCCCATTGGCTATATAGCGTCCCGCTGGCAGTTTCGGGGGTGGTGGGCGTGGTGGTGGGGGTTTAGCGGGCACTTTAGGGGGGTACTCTCCTAACGAACGCCTGGGGGGTCTCGGTGGGGGTTGGGGATTGGCATCGAGGGTAATGGCGCCGGGACAGGAACAGGAAGGGTGGCGGTGAGGCTCAACCCCTGGTGGAGACGTGGTTGCCCCAGCCTCGACAAGGTCCGGAAGCGACTTGTGGCTGCCGACGGAGACTACTTCGGCGCGGAAGGTGCCACTAAGGGGGACCTTCGTGTCTTGTTCGTTTGTGGGAGGCTGAGGTACGAGCGATTCACGCGAGTCAGTGCTGAGGAGGCGGCGAAGTTTCATCTGGACGTCGTCGAGGGCGCGGTCGGCGGGGCCGTGCGAGAGCGAGCGGCGCAGGTCCCCCCCGCGGGCCACAGCCTCTCCCACAGGTTGAGTTTTAGCGCGAGGCCGAGAGGCCCCTCTCGGTGACCGAGCCGGCAAGGGAGGAGGTGGAAGGCTGATCCCGCATGTAGATGGCCCCGAATGCTGAGCCAGGGCCACGGCTGTTAAGGGGGCCACGTTAGCCTGGCGAGGAGGGACCGGAGGCGGCGGGGCCAAAGGCGCAACCCCGTTAGATATACCGTGGTGGCTGTGTGGGTGGAGGGTGTGAGCGGGGGCACTTAAAAAGATGTTGGGATTGGCCGAAATGTGAAGGTGGTCAGGTCGCGATGGAGCTTGACGTGACCCGAGTACGCGTCCGCTCTTCACATAACGCGACTTGCTCTCCTGCAGAAGCTGGACCGCACTCTTGCCCGCTCCTGAACTTGGTCCGCATCCGCCTGGGCCCCACCACGTCCCATGGCCTACCACCATTTCAAATCCGAGGGACATGGCTGCCGTATCTGTCGGTTAACAGGAAAGTTGATTAATTGACGAACGCGTCACGGGGTTAGAGGGCCCCGACATTTTCCCATTGATTTTAAAAATGAACAACGACATTTTTACTCCGTGAAAAAGAGAAGACCCCCCCCTCCCTCCACGAGATGATTTTTTTTTTTTAAGAGCCCATCTGGCGACTGCTTACTAGGGAAAAAATCGACGTAATTACACTTCAGCCTAATACTATGGTAGATTAAAAAAAACAACAAGTACAAACATGTAAAAAAAAAAAAATAAGAAACAAGCTAAAAAAATATTTAAAAAGAGATACGCAAAAATGCAACAAAAATGAAGCGCGCTCCGTATTCGGGGGGTAGGCCCGCTTTCCCCGGGCGCAGAAACATGCGATCTACATACCACAAAGAGACTCAAAGTGGAGGAGGCCAACCTCCTCCAAAAAGTCATATAGTCCGCAAGTCTCTGTACACGAACCCGTCCCGAGTACATGGGACAAGCGGCGGCCCGCTCGCCGAGGTACCGGGACAGGAGATGAAGAAGAACGTGGATAAGTAGATAGGTTAATAAAGACGAGAACTACAACAACTTCACAAAAAGGTGGGAGCATAGAGAGTATATTTCTGTACATTTAAAAAATGCAAGTATATGAAAGGGTGTTTGTTTAGAAAGTTGAGAAGTTATGGAATTTTCTTTTTATGTTAATAACGCGTCATAGCAGCAACCAACGAGGGCGAGGAGTAAACAGCAGTATAATTCCCCATTTTGGGAGCCAATTACGAGGGACCAGCAGTAAAGGAGCAGAAGAGAACGAAGGGATCTCTGGGGCTTGTTAGGGTAGGTGAGTATGACGGTTAAGGGGGTACTGCGTTATTTAAGATCTTATATTATGAGAAACCTCACAAAGTAACGCGTGAGTAGAGCAATAAATGCAAAAATCCCACAGGAAAATGAAAGGCGGATTCCAAGTACTTTCGAACTTGTTCAGTTCATTATCAAGGAATAACGAAAGATCTTATATGTAAAAAGTACCTTAAAGGGTGATTCTGTATCGAATGGAGGCAAGGTAAATCGTAAAGGAGGGAACTTGCACGAGAGAAACGTCCACGGTGCAGAAGAACAAGTATGAGATTTAACGAGATTATTTTTTTTGGGGGGGGGGAAGCCCATCTGGCAACTGCTTATTTGGGCAAAAGTCGCCGTAATCACGTACAAAAATAAATTCAAAAACAAAACAAAGACAAACAAACAAGCAAAAAAAAAACAACCCGTTGGAGGTGAGGTCCGGCTTCCCCCCGGTGCAGGAACATGCGTTCTACAAAAAAAAATTCAACTAAAATGGTGAAGGCCAGACTCCTCCAAAAAGTCAGATGGTCCACAAGTAAATGAACCCGTCCCGAGTACAAACGATAGCGACCTCGCCCGTCCCGATGCCGGGGCAGGTAACGCACGAGAAAAAAAACCCAGACTGGGACATAGGATCTAACTAGAAGAGAGTTAAGGTAATCGAGGCTGTAAGTAACGAAAGGAGGGATAACAATCTCGAAACTATAAAAAAAATAACCATAAACTATTCGACTATAAATAAGAAAAATAAAAACCAAACAAACATGCCAAGGTGTCCCAGTGAGAAATGCCTCTCTCAAGAACCTTTTTTAGGGAGGAGGATCCCTTCATCGGAAAACTCAATCACACCGCAATCTGGTGTGCAGGCCTTCCCGCAGGGACAAGCGATAAGGACCGTTGCTCGTCCCGGAACCGGGAACAGGTACCGCGCCCGAAGTAACCACAGACTAGGAAATGTAACCAGAAAGGGGGGACACATTTGGAGACCAAGAAGTCTTAATAGACACGACAGAAAATGACTCTATACCGTCGAAGCATTCGGGGGGAGAACCGACCGGAAGAATCGTGTGCAATCGCCCGTAACCTTAAATTACCGCGCACAGTCTTCCACTGTCTTGGACATGCAGTTCTGAGAACTAACCAGATTCTTCCCATGTAATAAGTGTGAGGAAGTGTTTTTGTTGTTGTTGTTTTTTGAGCGCCTATATGGCGACTGCCTCCAAAGGCATAAGTCGTTGAAAAAATAACACAAACACAAGGTAGCCTAGTCTTCGGCTACATAAAAATAAACCCACAAAAATAAAAATTAGGAAAAAACAAAAGAAAAAATATAGCAAAGGCAAAAAAGCAGCACACCCCGGCATTGGAGAGAGGGAGAGAGAGAGAGACGCCTTCCCACAGCGCCGGACCATGCTCCAAACACCAATGAAAATCAAATAAAATAGAGGCGGCCAGCCTCCAAAAGTCAGTCAGTCCTAGATATGTTTACACGAAACCACCCCCATATTTTTTTTTTGTTTTGTTTAGGAGGCTATCTGGCGACTGCCCACTTGGGCATAAAGTAGCCTAGCTCTAGGCTACTTTAAAATAAAAATATGAAAACAAAACGACGATAAAGAGGGACGATGACAACAATTAGGAAGCAAGCTCCGGCGTCGGGGGGAGTCCCCCTCCCCCCGGCGCAGGAGCGTGCGACCTACAAAGAAAACAACAATAACAAAAAACAAAACCTAGTCAAATAAAAGGGAGAAGGCAGGCCTTCCCCCAAAAGCCGACAAGTTCACCAGTCAATGTGCACGCATTCATCCCGAGTACAAGGGACAGGAGGTAGCGACCACACCCATCCCGGTACCGGGATAGGTAACGTGCGCGAAGATCGCCCAGACTGGGATATTCAACAAGAATATGCCGAACAGTCTAGGGGACAACGCAGTCTTCACAGTAGGGCGCTGGCGAGCACTCCATCAAATGGCGGTGCGTCCCGCGAGTGTGCCCAATTCGGAGACGACAGAAAGCAACCTGAAGCCTTCGCGGCATTGGAGGGTAGGTCCATGGGAACAGTCGTGGCGCAATGGCACCGTCTCCCATCTTCTTTGCCAAGCAGCCCGAAGAGCTGCCCGTATTGCTGCCATGTATTCGGTGTGAGGAAGAGCCTAACGCTGGTCCGGTCGCAGAGTCCTCGCGGACTCTATGGCGCGCTCATTCCCCGCAATTCCTACATGTCCAGGAACCCAGCAGAAGATAATCTCGACATCTGCCCGGCTCGCCAAAACCGTGGCGTCACGGATATCGTGAACCAGGGGATGCGGAGATTCCAATGCCCCGAGAGCACTCAGGGCGCTTTGTGAGTCGCTATAGATCACAATCCGGTCTCCGAACCGGGCACGTCGCGTAATCTCCCGTACCGAGTGGTGTATTGCCACCAGCTCGGCCGGGAAGACAGACGCAGCGCCTGGTAGAGCCCCGCTGACTTCAAACAGAGGGAATACGGCGTGGAAGCCGACCCCCTCTTGGGATTTGGAGCCATCCGTATACACTGGCACGGTTCCAGCGTGACACGATGTGTGCTCCAAAAAGGTCGAACGCAATACTCCCGGCGCAGTACAAGCTTTGGGAGCAGAGGCGTCTTGGGCAGAACCAGGGCCGCCACCGGCCCGAGAGCTATACCTAGCTATCGAAATAGTTTCCTGGCCCTAAACCCAAAGGGCTTAGGGTATCCCAAAAACAAGAGACAAGGGTTACGACCCCTCTCGTCCGGGTACCGGATCATGTAACGTGCGCAAACAACCCCCGGAGATAGCGAGGAGGAGACAGAAAAAGATATGAAGCTGCCGGATTGAGGTGGATTTTGCAGGGGAGGGAAGGCGCCCATCTCACGATTGCTTTCAAGAGCATGGGTCGCCGTAATCAAAATTTTAGCCTAGTGCGAGGCTACTCTAAAATCCCCCCCCCCCCCAAATCAAACTAAAGAGAAAAAGAAATAAGAACGAAGCACGTTCCAGCGTCAGGGGCGAGTGGGAAGAACCGTCTCACCCAGCGCAGGAGCATGCGACCAACACGAAAGAGAGTCGAATAAAATGGAGGAGGCCAGCATCCTTCAAAAAGTCAGATAGTCTACAAGTCAGTATGCACGACCTCGTGGCAGAATAAAGGGACAAGCGGTAGCGAGCGAGCTCGTCAAGGTACCGGCACAGATACTCGTAGCGTGCGACAACCAGTCGTTCCAGTAAGGTGCAGAGGAGTGTTCCATTAAATGGCGGTGCATCCCCGAGTGTGCCCAATTCACAGACGACAAAAAGCGACATGAAGCCGTCTACCATCTTCTTTGCCAGGAAGGCTGGAGAGAACTAACCTGGTTCCTTCCATGTAATCGGTGAGAGGAAGAGCGAAACGCTGGTCTGGTCGACCAGTCTTAGCAGACTCTTTGGCACGCTCATTCCCTGCCATTTCCACATGTCCAGGAACCCAGCACAAGTTATTTTTTACATCCACCCGGCTCGTATGGAACCATGGTGTCACGGATACCGCGAACCATGGCATGTGGAGATTTCAGTGCCTCCAGAGCACATAGGGAGCTTTGTGATTCGCTAAAGATCACAATCCGGGGTCTCTGAACCAGGCACAACGCGTTATCTCACTTTTCCGAGCAGTTTATTCTAACCAGCTCGGCCGTAAAGACAGACGCAGCGCCTGGTAGAGCACCGCTGACTTCAAACAAAGTGAATGCGGCTTGGAAACCGAGCCCCTCTTAGGAATTGGAGCCATTCGTATACACTGGCACGGATGCAGCGTGACACGAAGTGTGCTCAAAAAAGGTCGAATGCAATACTCCTGGCACTGTAGAAGCTAATAAAGCAGAGGCTTGGCGACCAATAGTCAAATGTGGTAGGCAGAACCAGAGGTGCCACTAGCTAGACAGCTACACCTAGCTCCCGAATAGGTTTCCTAGCCCTAAACCTAAAGGGTTTAAGTTATAACTGGCCTCTCTCGGCTGCATATGCACCGGCGAGATCGGCTGCGGATGCATCGAGATCCGTTGGCGACTGAGGAAGGCACCTGGCTCGCGCGTGCAAACGCATAATGCATTGGAGACAGCGCAGAGCGAGTGGCATCTTCCCAGCATCGACAAGTAGGCTCTCAATGGGGGACGCACGGAAGGCACCGGTTGCTAGGTGGATGCCAATATGGTAGATAGTGTCCACCTTCCTCATGACTCGCTGGGCTGCGGATGCAGAAAACTCTCATCTGTCGTCAAGCTTCGAGCGAACAAAGGATCGTTAGAAAAGTAGGCAGTAGACTTATCAGCATCCCAGGTGTTGAACGTCAAGGAACGAAAAAGGTCCATGGTGCGGGCACAAAAGAAACTGAGGCTGCGAATATGAGCCTCCCAGGTAAGGGTTCGGTTGAAAACAAGATCAAGGAAACGGTGCGAATCTACCACTTCCAGACGAACCATGTTTAGGAACAAGGCCGGGTTGGGGTGGAGTCCTGGATGGCGGCAGAAGTGCACCACCTTAGTCTTGGCCAAGGAAAACCGAAACCTGTGCACTTCGGCAAAGCAAGAGATGCGGTTCAATGCCTGTTAAGAGTTGACGCTACAGAATTGGCATCTGAGACGCACCAAAAGAGACCGAAAGGTCGTCCACGTAGACCGTAGCGAGATCATCTTCCGGCACCACCGAGATGATACCGTTTGTAGCAGGATGCCCGTTTTTCTAATCACTCCACTCTTTGACACCACTTTTGTCGTGGTATTCTTTGTGGTAGGGAAATACTTCTTTTATGAAGTAGGCTTTGATCTAAGAGTGCTAATTCCGTTGTTTTGTTCTTAAGGAAGAGCTAATTCAACACGTGAGGATAAGAGGAAACAAGATTTATACCAAAATAAACATATATTTTAAACGAAACACTTAACTATGACAAACAAACAGCTATCACCTTTCAATGCTAAATTCGACTATTCCGCTCGTCATCTAGGCCTCTCACAATGCCAGAGATGACAAAAATAAACAAATAGGCTACACGTAAACACACCAATTGCCGATTAGTATTTTTATCGCTTTTTTAATTTATCGTTAAACGTTAAATTAACGTACGCTCGTCTACAAGCAAATATGACCGAGGTTCACGAACAATGGTTTCTACTCCCCTTAAAACGCGGGACGTACTAAACTTCTACTATCGCAATATGAATGTAAATGTCTTTCTAACTTACATGACAGGAGGTATTAGTGATTGCCAGATGTCGCTGGAGGGCTTATCTCTCACTTTGGCGTGTTGTCTTGACCGATCCTTGAATTTCGCCGAGGTGGTACGTCGAGAGAGAGAGGCTGCGATGTCTCTTTTTATTGCACACTTGCCTCTGGTCAAATTAAGAAGACGGCGAGAGTTACGGGGCTCTTTGCCTCAAGAGTCCTCTTGGGAATGACCTTGACGCCTCTTGGTGTCTGATTCTTCAACTTAATTAAAGCGCGGGAGCTCGTTGGGGCTGGGTTCTTCTCCTCTCACTCTTACGGAGCTTGAGATGCGAGTCACTCGAATGTGAGCGGGTTTACTTTTCTTCAGTCAGACTTTTCTCCAGTCTGTAAAGGATTCTTCGGTATGGCACCGATATCAAGATTGACTATTTATGTTAATTCGGCCCGGGAAGGGGGGATCGATTTTCACAATGTGATCCTATCGTTTCTCACGGAAATAATCTTGTATGACTGAAGGATCGATCTTCACGAACTGATCCTTCTTCTTTCGTATCGACTTCTCAATTTCTCTCTTTCTTTGCGGGGCTTATTTATAGGCGGATCACCGCCCCATCTAAGGGGGAAGTGACCAGACCACAGGGAGGGGAACGCGAAAGGGGGAGCGAGAAGTGCAGCGGTTGGCGCTGGGGTGCCCAAGTTGGCTCGCTAATTAGAGAGACTCTTAACTGCACCGCTACTTGGCGTGCCTTTTGACTAGCACCGCTTTTTATTGTGACCTAACCACGGGTTTATGGGTCTCGTAGGTAATTGGATCGTTAGAGCGTCGTTTAAGGGCCTTATGTGGTCGCCTTAAAACAGATGTTAGCTCCAACTGCCCAACGTGGCGGGGAGATCAAACAGGGTAGGCAGTTACTGTAATTCGCCGGCTACTGTTCCCACGCTTCTCCTCATGGGGGGGGACTCGCTCCTCCGGCTTTCTCCACAAGGAGGGGGGGAAGCTTTAATGTACATCTCCTCCTCCGGGATGCTTAATGTAGCCATTTCTCTACACCGTTAATGTATAGGTCAAAGACTGTGTCAGTGATGACATTTCACTGCGGGACAGCATCTCCCTACTCCAATGGGCCAGAGAGGGCTCCCCCAACCCATACGAAGGAATCGACGATCTCACAAAAATTCAGAAATAAAGATTGGGAGGAGTGCCCTCGCCTATATCGTGTGGAGAGTCTTGACCGTCGCATGATCGGCCACCTCTAAAGAGTAGTCCAAGAGTTCCCATATAAGAACCACTATTTTCACGAAGTTCATGGTAGAGTGCGGCGTCATCTCACCGGCGAGTCATTGAGTGTCCGAAGAGGACTAATCATATCCGCTTCGGAGGGATCCGATGAATTTGCCAGAAGGCCCCTGTCCGATAAACAAGTGATCTTCGGCTCTATACCAATCAAGCTAGCTAATGCTTTCCGCTGATGGGTCACGTTGGCCTTGGCTAACATGTTGCAATCAGTGGAACGAATAACCAGAAAGCGTTTGAAGCTTTCGGGCTCAAAAACACCAGATAGTCTCTCAATGAGGGGCCCCTACCTAATAGAGGCTCCGCTCAGCGATCTTGTGTTTTCGTCTGGGCCTCCCCATCTGAGGGCACCTTGGGGCCGGAAGTGCCGAAATGGCAGTAGACCAGTCCGTCTCCGGAGGCCCTGCGGAGGAAGAGGGACTTATAGTCCTCTGTCTCCCTGTTCTTTTGGGGAGAGGAGGGTGGGAAACGAACCCGCTTCACCCCAGTGCCGGAAGGGGCCCATAGGCCGGGGGGAGAGGCCTCAGCAAGATCCTTCTATGAGATGGAGAAGGTCTTAACTGTTAAAGGGGCACCAGCCGGGGGGAGGAGGTGCCTTCTCTCATTGTGAGTCCTCGAGGGCCGTAGCCACGCGAAGGGGCGGATCTAGTTCGCCTGCCTTCTCTCTTGGCAGTTCCCTGTGATAGGGAAGGATGGCCTGCCGCTGGTAGGGACATGGTGGCATGCGAGGGCGCCTCTAAAGAAGGGAGTGAGTGGGAAGCCACCGCACTGGTACCCCTAGGAGATGATGAAGCCACCGCACTGGTACCCCTAGGAGATGATTAAACCACCTCTCTGGTCGAAGAAGGTTGGAGGGGCCCGTAAGAAAGGGAGAGGAGCCATCTTTTCAGAAGTGGAGCTGCCCGATAGCGGCTCCAAAGATGGCAAAGACGAAATCGCTTTGCCGCATGGTGAGAGGAAAGCCCCTCCACCGATCGAAAGGGTGCTTCGATTTTCCTCGTCCTCCCGATACCTAGGGAGGACGAGGCCGTGTTTCGAGGCAGATTGCAATGCGCTTTCCCACTCTTGCCTTCTGTTGTCACCATAGTTACTGAAAGAGAAAAAAAAGGGCGCATGGAAAGTAGATACCCTGGCCTCCCAATGCCTTGGAAGGTTAAGAGAAAAGTCTCCATAGGATCAGAAAATTCCAGAATGTGATCATTTGCACAGAATGGGTCCTGGTCCAGCGTTGATGGGCTTTCCCAACCCGGGCCGCCATTAAGGCAAAATTGTCCTGGAGCTTTAACCATAAAGAATGGTGCCGGCGTAGCCACCTTCTGTGTGTACTGGAGGAAGGTGAGCAGAGTCAACGGCCCACCACACCCGATACCTAATACTTTTCACTCGACTAAGGCTCATAAGAGGACGAAAGTGTGCCGGACAACCAGAACCTCTGTGGAGAGAAGAGCAAGTGTGGAAATGGGTAGGAGGGTATGTAATAAAGAGAAGTAGAAATGGGCGGGTCCATTAACGAGTAGGGTATTATGATCACCTCTTATTATCATACCCTGGTGCTAGGTGATCCCAGGATGGAATCAAGTCCACCGAGGTTCCATGGCTACCGGGCCGAACTATGCCCAGGTGGGAACATATCCTCGTACAAGGTGAGGGTATAAACGTTTGAGGGGATAGCCGTAATGTAATAAATAATATAAATACATAATAACATACTACTAATAATAAGTAATTATAATACATAATGTGCAGCTCTTCAGGTTACATAGGGTATCCCCCTGCCGGGACAACGAACTTTTGAATGCTGATAGAGCAGTATTCTTGGCTGCTAGAGAATGTGGAGGAAATGGTCACCAGAGATTCCACTGCAGAACCGGGGCCCGTCTAGGGACTAGATAAAACGTGTGGAAGATAGCCAGAATAAAGGAGTAAAGAGGAAGGACTTGGGGAAGTAGGTTTAGAGAGGGGTGCACGACTCTTTTTGATCTCGACTGAGCAGTGGAGTCTCTACCAAGCGGGAAGACGTATGTACAGGCCTAAGTTCTCGTCCAATCTCTCTAGATCCATTCCTTCAACATGTCTGCATCATGAAACTATTGCTATTTATCACTTTACTAATATTATTTTTAAACATTCAATTGCCTATCCACTCACCACCCTATATATCCTTCAACCAATCTTCTTCCAGAAGACCTACTAGTCTCGCTACTATTTTTTAAAAGTATCCAAATAATCGTACTGAATAGTACCGCCCCCTTATCATTCACAAGTACTTTGATTGCCATCGATCCAGACATTCCAGGTCCCCCAAATTTATAATTACAGGCTTCATTCAATAACTGCACCATCAAGCAGAATGCTTCACTTTTCTCCACTCGCGTTCAGACCTCCGGTCAACACATTTGGAAAAGTTTCAATCCTTAGATTCTGATACCAAAACAATATCATCCAGATACAGCAAGCTTTTCTATCAAACGATTACCCTTTCTTACCAAAGTATCACCTTTACTTACTTTTGTGTATACCTTTCATTGAAATCCATGAACGCATAGAAAAAACAGGGTAACATCACAAACATGACGCACACCAGTCTTTATTAAATCCCCCATTCACTCTTACGCCATACTTTCTACGTAAAATTATTTTACAGCTTTCAACAAAGGATCATCCAGGCTATATATTTTAAGATCACCTCTCAGTATAAAGTCCTAACGACGCTATCATTCTTTTTTCAAGGTCCATAAAAAATGCACAACACATTTCCTCAGAAGGATAAACGGAAAATGCAAAGACCGTAAAAGTCACAGGAGGCTTACATGTTGAGAAAAGTCAACTGATCCCATAAGCATGACCAAATTATTAATGTCACATTTTTCAAAATGTTTCGGACAAAGGTAAATTGGTTATTTTTCGCTTTATGCCCGCTCTCGAATTTCGTGGGCACTTTGTTATAAATATCTCTATTTTAAAAAAATACGCAAATGCTATCTCTAGTGTATATTATAAATGTACATATGGGTGCGAACGGGTTACGTGTATCATAGATATACACACTATATCGCAGTGTGGGTACTTAATGTGGGCAAATCTCTAATTATCATATTATGAGGAAAAATAGATTGGCCGCCCTCTTCGAATTGAAAGAATCTAGTTAAGTTTAATTTTTTTTATTTTTGTTAAGTCTTTCCCTCAAAAGAATCGGTTACGTAGGGGTTTATATAGTTTAGTTTTTTTATAATTTTGTAACACTTTAAATATTTCTTTTTTAATTAAGATGCTATAATTGTGTACATATGGGTGCGAACGGGTTACGTAACACGCTGTAAACAAATAGGCTTTTCGAATTAGGAATATTTACGGGGGGGGGTCATTTGCGGGGGAGGGATATGGGGGGCGAAGCCCCCATTTCTAAATTAAGTTAAAAATTATATATAATACAATATGATGCGATTGCAATAGCCTAACAACCCTCCCCCCCCCCAGCACTTTTTTGTAATTTGCCCAAGAAAAAACATTGTCTACATTAAAAAACAATTGTTTAATATATATATATATATATATATATATATATATATATATATATATATATATATATATATATATATATATATTAAAAATGTGAGGGCGGGCATAAACCGAAAAATAACCGGTAAATTAACTATGATTTTGATTATTTATATGTTCTATAATTCCTAGGATAGTTTGGTATTGACTGCCGCTAGGCTTTGTTGTGATGTGCTGCGTTGACAAGAATAATGTTTCTAAGACGTTAGGTTGGAAATTAATTATAGGGATGAAAATAAAAAAGCAAAATGTTAATTCAAATTCTGATTATATCAACGATTATAAAATAAACAAGCCATACTTCGTATTCTTTCTTACAGAAAGAACTTGGTTCCACAGGCCCTCCTTCGGCCTGTGGCCTACGGCCTATTGGCTATTCTAGACCGCTTTTTTTAATCTCCTTTATAGACTCTTTATTTTAACACCCTGAACACCTTTTTCAACATAGATACCCTAAGAGAGTTGGTCCTCACTCCTTTATTAGATGAAATTATTATTCAAATCCCCCTCAAAAAAGTCCCCCTTCTAAATTATAGAGTTAGTGATGATATACCCCAAACATTCCTCTCGTCAAATATTATATGGAATTAATTGTCACTTTGAACGAACTTCACCGGTGCAATTACCAAGTAGTGAAATGGTCATGTCTATGGTACCCCCCCCCCCTCCCTTTCTATTTTTTCTACACTCCATCAAACTCCTCTGATGGTCACAATTTTTGTCTACTTTCGCGTCATTTTTCCATGTGGCTACGTTTTTTTTTTTTTTTTTTTTTTTAAGAGCCAAATCTGGCGACTGCCTCCGAAGGCAAAAGTCGCAGTACTCAGGCTAGATTAAAAAAAAGAAGTAAAAACATGTTAAAAAAAGAAGATAAAAATCAGGAACAAAGGCTAAGAAACAAGCTAAAGCAACAACAACAACAAATAAAAACAAGAGAAGAGAAAAATGGATTATTGTGTACAATTGACGTTTCTCGCTTCCATCTGCCACTTGGAGGAGATTAATTGAATCATAATCCCAAACACCAACATCAGGGGCGGATCCAAGACGGGGGGGGGGGGTGGACATGCAAATTTCAGACCCCCTTTATGTTTATATTTCATTTTTAAGCCATACTTGTATTATGCTATTCAGAAAGTTGTGTAATAATATAGAATATATCTAAAGACAGTTTTTTTTTTTTAAACCGTTCCGATCGAATGTATCTTATGTGATACATGTCTAAAATACAGGTAAATCTCAAAAATAATGATTAAATTCAGTATTATACTTTAGCTGACGTCCAAAAACTACAATGCATAAGTTTCTGATGCGTGAACAAATATTCTGATCTTCTGATCTAAGAGAGTTGGTCCTCACTCCTTTATTAGATGCCGTTATTAAAAATCAATCAATACTGTTTAAATTAATCATTATTAATGTTCAATGCCCTTTTCTCAAACTACTCAGAGGGAGGAATTCAGGTTAGGGCCCCCCCCCCACCCATTTTTATCCTGCACCCGCCAGTGACCAACATCCCTCCCCCATTCATGAAACGCCTCGTTTCCTCCCCGGCCTTAGAGGGAAACGTACAGGGACAGATCCTTTTCATGCTTCATTCTAGGAGAGCGGAATTGAAGGCCCCGTTGCCCGGCAACCTTACCTGCTTAAACGAGGGACGCTAAAGAGTGGGATCCCACTGGAACGGCCACCTGCATATCTTCATTAAGCAACTGGGTCTGCAGGACGGGGGGGAAGGGGGTACGGAAGCCGAGATTCAAGAAATCTGAAAGAGGTAAACACGTCACTGTAATTCGACGACCAATATTTACGAGGTAGGCCTATTTACTTAGTAATGTCACAGATAATTACCAAAATAAATTAACAATGGCACTAATAAGAATATTTTATTATCATCATTACTATGAAGCTTATTATTACTACCATTACCACTTACTCAAGTCAGATAAAACCAACGTGAGCATCTCTACCCCACAGCAGCAATTTTATGAAGAGTTGTAAAAGGTGAAGTTATTGGAAGGTACATACATAACTTGAGTACCCTAAAGGAGACTACCGAGGACGCTAAGGACAGGGGGAGCAGGAGACTCCCCTAAGGTTAACACGTCAACGGGGGCCGATGGCCCCACGGGGATAAGGGACAACCGAGATCCGTTTACCCACCAAAGTGTAGAGCAGTTTCCCAACCGGGGGCCATGACATTTTTGAAGGGGAGCCACAGGAAAATGTTAAGATTTAGAGAGACCGCAGGACTAACTTATTGAAGCCTAAATTATAGTTAGGCCAATAAATAATTTTAAATTATGTAGTTGAATTAAATTCTATAAAAATATTAATCCATTTTTCTTTTTCACTAACTATAATTTAAGAAGGGAATTTTTGGAGTATTTGAAAAATAATTTCATCTTAGTTTGGTTATGACTTATGTTTTTTTTATCAAAGTTATTTCTAATAATTCTTTTATAATATCAAAATGGTGAAGTTCAGAAATAAATATAAGTATCGAAATTTTGTGAAATTTTTAAAACCCAAAGAATTACAAATGGTGAAGTTCAGAAAATGTATTTTTATATATCTTCTTCTATAACTATATTTTAGCCACGTGATATTTTGAAAAGGGGGGAACTTTAGTTTAGAGTTCCCTTTTAGAATTATTATAATTGGCGAAGTTCAGAAAATTTATCAAAATTTAACCATGGCTGATGTTTTTTTAGATTTTAAATTTTAATCTTAGTAGAGAAGCGCAAGGTCCCCCCGTAAGGGGAAGAGTGGCGAAGCCATTGCCCGGTCTTTTTATAATACAATTTTAATTTATTCCCAAATATTTTGCATCTTACAAGCTTAATGGGTAAAATAGAGTTGATCGGCATAATACCTTCCGAAACTAATGGTTAGGGGGGCCAACAAAAGAAAAGGTTCCAGGGGGCCATAAGCCAAAACCGGTTTAGGAACCACCCTAGAGTAGAGGGAGGCAGAGCGGGAGGGGGGGGGAGGTGATCGGGTAGCCTCATCAGACGCCTTGAATTCCCTCCGCTCCAAGCTTGGATTTGAACAGGGTCTTTAAGACCCCCACCCCCCACAACCAACACACACACACACACCTACACTGTCTTTTGTTCATCTCGGTGGTGACCCACAGCTTAACGTGGGATCCGAACCACGACTCGCCAAAGATTCCCATACCCAGCGCGTGTCGTAGAAAGCGGCTAAACCAGGATAAGAGGCGCAGGCCTGAGAAACAACACGCACAAATAATTCACCCTGAGTCGCAATGAGGCAATGGGATTGATGCACGCCGACCACACTCGAGGGAAAATCGGTTCATGATAACGCAAGTCTCATCTTTTATCCCCAATGGCCTTTAAAAGCCCCCTTCGAGGCGGAAGGTTAACAACAGAGAATTACAATCCTTTGTTTCCTCCATCTTTTATTATTCCTTTTTGTTCACTCCTTTATTCGTTGTCCCCACCCTCATCCCCCCGACATTTTTCAAGCACAAAGAGTGTCATTGGTGGATTACACCAATCCTCCCCCTTCCTAATTATTAAAAATGGGGGAAAAGATCCCCCCCCCCCCATACACAATAACGAATAACAGTGGCGGTTTCTACAGAGCTCCATCGACACGACGATCACGTGCAGTGGGCACGAGGCGGGGGAGGGGCGAAGGGGAGGGTCACCGTTGCGGGGAGAGAGAGAGAGAGAGCCCCGCGTTTAGCCAAGGGTCGCGTGCTCGCCCAATGCGTATTTTCCTCCCGCTGCAGACCGTTAGTCGCTTGGGGAAGGCGGCGGTTAAAGGGAGTCCGTTCGGGAGGCGCGTCTTCTGGCTTCGACGAGACTGATAAGACACCGTTTAATAGGGGGAGATTCGATACAGGATCTTCTTCTCCCCACACCTTCATATATCTGATTTTCCAGGAGCCCCCCCACCCCATATTCTTTGCATGGGCCGTAGCGAACAAGCAATATACCCGAGACCGGATAATGAAATTCACCTAAAGATCAGAAAGACAATCGCCGGCAAATTCAACGGTATCAAAGGAGGGTCCTCAGTATTTGCCATCAACTAACAAGCAATAAACTTTGTGGCCCGAGGGAGAGCTACCCGGTTCGCGTCAGGGGTATGTGGATATGAAACTCTCTTTACCAGGTTTCGAGATGGAAGAGTAATGTATTGTCTGCGAAGAAATGCCTCAGACTCAACGCCCCGCCTGATTTGACGGGGCGTTCGATAGGAGCGCAGCAATTAATTATGCCCGTTCTCTCTCACCACGAATCGAACCCGGTTCCTAGACGTGGAAAACCAACAACCAACGCCTTGTTTACTAAACCTAGGGGTGGAATACTAAACAGAGCCACACCCGAGTGCCAGGGGGGGGGGACACACAAAAGGGCATTCTGGATTGGAACTTGACAGTGTCCATCTGGCACTGTCATCCCCCCTCCCTCCTTCGCCCTATTTCGGCCTTGAACCCCAGGACTGCTGTCGCAATCTCGTCGATGTTCATTTCTTTATGGCGAGGGCGAACCGAATATGAGATGGAGGCGGCAATTGGGGAAGGGGGGGAGGCTCTAGTATCGATCGCTCTAGAGCGATCTCGAATGCGTGCCCTACTAGCCTCAACGCCCCCAGATGGACCTGATGTTACACGTCATCCACAAATTTTCACTTCAACACTTTACGGATCTTACCATACAAACTTTCAACGGGAGATGCCCTCGTTGGTTTTCTTCTAAGAATGGGAGGCATATTTCACCCGAGGAACTTTAAATTATCCCATTAAATCATAATTATTTAATAATAATAATAATAAAGTGAATGCCTTCGGATGGAAAACCCAAGGGAAGAGAATCCGGAAGCCACCTTTACCTTCCTCTTTTAATGACGGCTTTGTCATGGCATTTCACCATGGCAACCTGAGGTCATACCCACTCGTAATGTCAGGGGTTCATCCCCAAAGCCGTAAGGCTCAAAAACGCCACCCCAAACACACCTATTGTAACCAGAGGTTCCGCTGACCGACTCTGCGAGAAAGCTTTCTCGTACACCCAAATTCAAACCACTTTTTTTCTCGACAGAATCCACTATAACACACACGCAGCTCTTTCACTTGGTTCGGAGTCGCTTTTTTTCACCCGGCACTACTTTACATTTAGAATATTTAGATCAGTCATTTCATTAATTCTATTTCTTGCTACGTTTTTTCGCATAATTCGCTCACCGGATACAAAAACTTGCTAAAGTTACCCCTTTGTACACCTATTTCTTTTTTGCATCCGTTTTCTTCCAGTTATGCACAATCTTTCATTATAGGTAGAATTACTCTCATGGAGCAGGACAAGAACAGTGGGATGAGGTGAGAGGTAGAGATAAGGCCGTAGTCAAAGAGGGTGGGGGACATCGCCGCGGCAAGGACTATAGCCTCAGACCTCTGGTTATCTAGATAACCAGAAGTCTGAGGTTTGAGTACTGGCTGGGGCGATGTGTTGTTTATTCCTCAAAGTCATCTGTAAGATCTTTGCTCTTACGTTTCTGTGTAAATTTTCACACATTACCTGAATCAGGCAGGATAAGCCTGAACGTGGTAGATGCTTGCTAGTTTGTACGCCAACCACAACTTGCCGATGTATCCATGTATCCATTTACCCTTTCAGTTGCTTAATAATCTATGGAGTCGAAACCTTAATTCCTTCTTACAAAATATATGTATTGCTCTCAGGATATTTTGCACTCTTCCACTTACTGGTGCTGAAGCAGAATGGTCCTTCACTTCTTTGGGAAGAGTAAAAAATGTCCTGAGGTTAAATCTGTGTCAGAATAGAGTAAGCAGTTTAGGTATCTTGGCAATGGAAGTTCGTTTTGGCAAGGAATCTTAATTTTGATGGTGTTATTTCTATGTTTGCCAGCCGTAAGGCTCGAAGAATGTAATTTGAATAAAATGTAAACAGATCCATGCTTTGCTTGGCAATGTATGAGAGCCTTTGTTATTTTGTATTGGATATGTACATAATACAATACGAGGCTAAATGTTAAGCAAGTGTTTTGACAAGACGTATACAATTAATTTTTTATAATACTAAAAAATGCATGGAAAACGGTGTTCTGTTTGAAATTCACAACTTTGAGGTATAGATGAAAGAGATATGAAGGGGGCCGAATATCGCTAGCCCCGGGAACCCAGGTTGGCTGGCTACGCCCCTGAGTAGAGGATCATGGACTCAGAGTGGTTCTGGGGTTTAAATGTGAAGAAAATATAATAGATGGGGCGACAAAGAGATTTGTGTTGTTTGGATGAGGAGATGGTAGCTTAATAATCAATATTCCTTTCCATACAAATTAACTCCACATCCCCTTACAAAGGGTGGCATAAAAACCTGAATCTGGGGAGTATTATCGTACTGAACATTCAGACAGTACTTTTCTGATAGCCACCATTCTCTCTTTTACTCTAGATTCGTATCCAAATTTACCCAGTTCCATACGATTCACTACACTTCCAGGCATCGAAATTCATTCACTACTCCAATTCCATAACATGTATAGCATCATTACAAAGACCACTATTAACTTAAACTTCCGTCTCTACTTTCAGGCCTCTCCGTTCGCGCGTTCCTTCCGGCACACGTTTCAAACACTACCTAGAATTCTCAAATTCTAATACCAATACAAAATCATCAACTTTTCACTACCCAAGGATTGCCTTCTCCTTAGACACACTCACCACCAGCTTTTATCCAGTATACTTCATTGCATGAACAGTAAGAAAAAAGCATTACACACCCTTGTAGCACTCGGTGGTCGTTTGTTGAAAGAAGCGCAGTACATTTAAGCCCATGTAGTGCTTGGCATGAATCCCGGACCCACGCGCTTCCAAGTCCACATGAGGGAGAAAGAGAGAGAGAGAGAGAGAGAGAGAGAGAGAGAGAGAGAGAGAGAGAGAGAGAGAGAAGAGAGAGAGAAAGAGAGAGAGCAAGACAGAAAAGAGAGAGAGCAAGACAGAAAAGAGAGAGAGCAAGACTCAAAAGAGAGAGAGCAAGACTCAAAAGAGAGAGTAAGAGCAAGAGAGAGAAAGTAAGAGCAAGAGAGAGAGTAAGAGCAAGAGAGAGAGAGAAAGAGAGAGAATAAGAGCAAGAGAGATAAAAGAGAAGAAAAAAATTAAAAAGGAGAAAAAGAAAGAATAAGAGAAAGAAAGAAAGAAAAGACAGATAGAGATAGCGAAGAGGAGAGAGATATGTCGAGAAGCGCAGAGAAACAGAATGCACCTGAGCAAACACAATCTCCGCTGATAACAGAAAAACAAACCGTGCCAACCAACCGCATTTCGCGTCACTGAACTTTTACTCCAGAATCAGGAGCGAGACTCCATAGGCAAATAATCCTCACATACAGACGCGAGTTTCACTGTTGAATCGCGTTCCGTTCCCCCGCCCCTAAATATCAAATCAATCGGATGCCAGGCTACTATCAAGCGTTCCTCCCCGCCAATGGCCGCTACCTCACGTAAATACTTATCAATCTTACATAGTTTAGGAAAACATCTCAGATGTTGCTATTAATTTTCTTCCAGGTGGAGACTACTACAACGAGCCTTTCATCGGTTTACTCCTACAAGCCAACTGTTCAATCAAAGCGAGCCTCCACGCTTCCACTCAACCTACTCGTCACTCAACCCCATGCTTGCAGGCAATTCAACTCGATGATTCTCCACGAACACCTTCGCCCACACGAATCCGACAACGGTACTCCGCACGTATAGACGCAGCTTCAGATTAAGGTAAGCATCTTCTTAGTTATCCTATTAAATTATAATCATTTGGGCTAAGCAGCTCTTACTAAACCCTTTTATTATTACCCTTTTCTTCTCAAGGTTATTGCCAATGTAGCCAACATCCACCGTAATTCCTGTGATATGTACAAGCACTTAAAAAGCACAAATTTGAACCATTTTGACAAGCGGAGCAAAAGGGTCATCCAACCAGGATAATATGTTGAAGTTCCATAGCTCGAGTAATATAGATTACTTAGGTCGTTCTGGACTGGGGAGGCACGCAGCTCTCCCAACGTGGTCAGCGAAGGGTGAAGTCCACACTACCGATAAATAGAAATAAGCAAGAAAATTATCGATAATATTAACGTCCCAATAGCGAGGAAGGGTAAATCGAGACCTCCAGGAACGAACTCAAAAAGCGTTCAAACTCATCATCTTTAACCTCCGTGAAGCCAGCGAGGGGATGGTAGCAAATGAGACATCAGAGTTCTCAGAAAGGGTTCAAGTACCACTCAAGAGCACGACTTGAACCCCGAGGGGAAACTTCAAACTCCCCCTGCCCCTTACATAGGTGGGCGCGTCCAGAAGTATCAAGGAAGAGGGGAACCCTCTTATTGGCTGAGAAATAGAGACTTTTTTTCTATAGCGCCAATCTGGCGATCCAAGACAAGGGGAAAGCTGCTCAGAGATAGATAGGCGCCTGAGTTCAAAGAAAAGCCTCGCACGCACTCTCTAGAGAGAGTCGGGTGCAAATTGTAGAGCAGTGGTCGGTAACTCTCCCCCCCCCCTCCTCCGGTCGGGGCCTGCTTACAAAATATGGTAGCTACTCTGCTCGTGATGAGGAAAAAAGCAGTTTGATTTCAATTTAACCACTATTTCAATATTCTGTACTGTATAATTTATTTTTCTTTTACGATTTCATCTGGCGGCCAGCAGCAAGAGCACGAGGCTATATTAAAAACAAACAATGGCAAAATAACTGACCCCCCCCCCCACACTTACAAAAGTAGAAAGCCAAAGGAAATAAAAGGCACGCTCATGTGCCGGAAGGAATCACGCCTCCTTGAGCACCTGAGCATGCAACCAACGACACAAAAATTAAATAGAAGGCGGACTACCTCCTCCTCCTCCGCCCCCCAAATTTAAGCATACCATATTTTGATGTGCAGGAAGGAGCCTGGTCCCAGGACGGGGGTTGAGGAGAAAGCGACCATGCTTGTCGTGGTCGCTTTCTCCTCTCGGAGGTTCCCCAGACCCAAACAAAGTTCGGTATTCCAAAAACAATGTTCGCTCTTATTAACACAATGTTCGCTCTTGTTAACACAATGTTGGCTCTTTCTAAAACAATGTTCGCTCTTTCTAAAACAATGTTCGCTCTTTCTAAAACAAGTTCGCTCTTTCTAAAACAATGTTCACTTTTACTAAAACAATGCTCACTCCTACTAAAACAATGTTCGCTCCTACTAAAACAATGTTCGCTCTTCCTAAAAAAAACTTTGCTCTTCCTAAAACAAAATTGGTATTCTTAAAACAAAATTTGGTATTCCTAAAACAAAATTCGGTATTCCCGAAACAAACTTTGCTCTTCCTAAAACAAAGTTCGGTATCCCTATAACAAAGTTCGGTATTCCTAAAACAAAGTTCGGTATTCCCCAAACAAACTTTGCTCTTCCTAAAGCAAAGTTCGGTATCCCTATAACAAAGTTCGGTATTCCTAAAACAAAATTCGGTTTTCCTAAAATAAAATTCGGTATTCCTAAAACAATGTTCGGTATTCTTTAAACAAAGTTCGGCATTCCTGAGACAAACCGGTAATCCTGAGACAAACTTCGGTATTCCTGAAGCAAACTTGGGTATTCCTAAAACAAAGGGGCCAAAAGTTAACAGTAGAAAACATAAAGCCTTTCACTGACGGAGATTTCGGGAAAACGTGTTCGATGACTACGTGAGCAGATCTGAAATTTCGTTGGGAAAATTACGACCAAATATTCCAGTTCTTCTCGATAACACATTTTGAAAGTACATATACCAGGACAGCTCAACTTTCATGGTCTGTACGTGGATTTAACGCAAGTTTTAAAGAGTTTATTCAACTGAGCACTACCAGGGAGCGCGGTCACTGGCTCGACAAAATAATGTGGCTCTACGTCAGTCACGAAACACCATCATAAGAATGCACTGAATAAATTTACCCCAAAATATTGTTTCTTAAGACACCAAATTTAAGGACGTGACGGACGTAGTGGTGAAAGCAATAGACGTGATCTTATCTTAGACTGAACCTCTCGGCGATTGAACCATTATCTTCAGTTTTGGCAACTTTTGTGTTTATTAGACAAACAATCCGGGTGGGTTCTTTTACTTCTGCCCCGTTCAGTCGATGCACTATGCTAGATAATTTATGCACTACGGAAAGGGGAAATATAGAGCAATTCTTATTGACAATAAAAGCGTGAATTCTATAGAATTCCGCGATTATAAAGGCCTATTAGGCCTGGTATTTTTTTTAATAGATTCACACCTTATTCAAACAACTTAAATTTGTAGTTTCAGGGTAGTAGTGTGATTATACTCTTCTTCGAAACAAAACGACTGCAGGAATATCACCTGGAAAAATCAAACTACACCAATTTCCCTACACTCGGAGAGACCAAACTTACAAATCTTAAAAACAGCAACATATTTGTGGCTATGATACGTGACTTAGGAATAGACCCCCTTCCCCCGTTTCACTGACATTCTTTCACACACAGGGGTTTTCGAATTATTTAAGTACTTCTTTTGAAGTGGCAATGGGTGCCATATCAGAAAACATTTGGGGGGAGCTTCTTCTGTTGATATTGAAAGCGCTATTTTAATGGTTTAATTCTCAGAGTCCTCAGTTCTATAGAAATGGTTTAAATCGGGGATTGGTAATAATTTTAAGCAACGGGCGACATTGAAGCTTATGTAAAGCTTTGCATGCCGCACTTAAATAGTGAGATACACATTTCGAATATATATATAAGTTAATTACAATCACGTTTGTGCATTTGTTTGCTTATATTACATAGTCATAGATATATGTAGCTACACATTAAGAACTAAGGCTACCTTAGAAACTGTTAAAATTGCACTTAAATGAGACAGAATTCGCATTTAAGGAGAGATTTTAGCAAAATCTTCAATAATTAATTTTCAATATTTTGTCGAATTCTGAAATGAAACACGCGGGCCGCATGAAAAGCCTTCGCGGGCCGCAGTTTGCCCACCTCTGGTTTAAATGGATATCGTCGCAAAAAGGTTTTCACTTCAATGGAACTTATGTTGAAAAAATAAAATTTATATTTCTTTTTGTTTTACTTATATTCAACTTTTTCTTCGAATATTTTTTGGAAGAACCCTTGTAGAACAATCCCCCCCCCCACACACAAACAGTTCCATCTTTTAGAACCATTATCCTAGTTTATATAAAATAGTTCAATGCATTTGGCCTGCCATTACCTCGCACTTTGGCCTACCATCACCTCGCACACTTCTGACCCGTTAGTGAAAGCAGGTCAACCGCCCCCCACCCCACCCTCCTGTAGAGGATTTGAATGCATTTAGAAACTGAAATTTGCTTTTGTGAAAATATAAATACACCAAAAATCACATTAATACATTAAGGGAGAGAAAATGGGGGGAAAGCGACGAGGTCATACACAAACGCAGCCCTGAATACGCTATGGACCGACAAAGTATCGCATCCCATCAAAAACGTCATAAATTTAATTATTCTTTTCAAATGGTTATAGATATAGTTCTTGAAGCGATTTATAGAACCAAAACGGAAAGGAAACATTAAAAATAGAAACCAAAGAGGGTGGCTAAATAAATAGACGATAACGCCGTCATTCTCAGGGTTTTTAGAACCTTCTAATCAATAAAAGTTAAGAAATGTTATTCAACTCATCAAATTTACATAGGAATACCCGTTTTTTTTTGTGCAATTCTGATGAAATTAAGTTTATCGATACTTTGTTACTTTTTCTAAGTTCTGACAAAAATTAGATGGCTGCGATCTCGGGAGCCAAGTAACCACATCGTTAATTGGAATCGCATCATATTATATATCATTTTGAAGGCATTTTCTTTTCTGAATTAAAATATGATATGGCCATTTTATATTAATCAGTTTTAAAGAAAATATGGTTGATTTAAATAGCATTCGGGGGTGAGATATTTCTGAAGTCAAGAAACGGTATAAGAACTAGAAACCTAATAACATCTGGCAATTGCCTTTGAATACGAATCTTATGCTAAGTTTTCGAATTATGAATACTACGAGTTTATTTGAAAATAACCGGAGGGTGCAACTGCCCAAATAGATAATTTACCACCAATCCGCACACTCTTTGAGGCCTGTAATTTGGATATGTGGGCCTACTGATTAACGTAGAATCAGAACTACAGGCAGAGAGCATATAGCATCCGCCGTAATTTCGGCCCGACTCGAAACTCCATTCCACGACTAATCACACCCGGTGTTGCTTAATTCACTATAATTGAAAGCGTGTGGTCCCGCTCAGCTAAACCAAAGCCCATGAGGTTGGTGAGAAAAAGTGGTGAAATTAGGGGAAAGGAAAATACGCGGCATGTACAAAACCCGAATATTCATAAGATAAAACCCGTCGGAGACGTGCGCAACTCTCCTCAACCTGCTCCCATTGTGCATCGAAGGCAGGTTTCCTTTCGGAAGAGAGACACAGACGAGCCGAGCGAGATAACAAAGAAACAATAACACAATCTCCCCACCCCGTCAATGGGGTCGGTAATGGAATGGGGACGAGATTTTAACAGCGTCGCATAAGTGGGGGGGAGGGTAACCAGCACACAAGGGGTGAAGGGGAATTTTCGTGCTGCGATGGCGAGAGGGAAAGGTCAGTTGGTTGGTTTCATGGAAAGCGGGACGTCTTGAAGGCACTGCTAGAGTGCACTCAAAACATAAGGACAGTAACAATTAAAAATTTCGCCCCCCCGGGTTTTAAAATCTCCCTCCCCCCATCCCTCAGAGGGAGGTACATTAATAGTTTAGGCCTCACGCGATTTGCCAATGCAACGGTTCTCTCCGGCCTCGATTGTCTCTCTGATTCTATCGCTCTTCCTGATGGTGTCTAGCTCGCTTCTCGCTCACATTCCAACACGGTTAATTCTCTTTGAGAGAAAAGGAACTGATGTAAGCGATGATGGTATTCTCAGGCAATGGACAATTGAGATAAAGAAAGAGAAATAGAAGGAACGGGAATCGTGAAAAATGAGGGAATGATTAAGGCCGCTATCCCTCCTCAATCATCTGCAGATACTGGAACCGGGAACGGAATTGTAAACATGGACAAATTCGTACAAAGAACAAAATCACTGGAATAAAAAACTTGGCCCATCCCATCTGGAACATTTTGGTCTCCGATGATGCCCACAAGTCTAACCGTGAAGGGCTTGTCTCTGTGACGTCAATTTTAAGAATCTAACCTTAATTCGTGTCATAACAGAGGCTGTCATAGGCTAAGAGGACACCGAGATGTAACCGAAAATGCGGCTTGCATCTTGCCAAGTGTGGGTTCGTAGATGAATTATTTATGACGTATGTTGGTGCTAGACGCTAGTGTCCTTGTCTGAAGGTCACCCGTCGCTATACTGTTACGTCTCACGAACGGTTGTTTAACATTCTTTGCTCACTGACTTTTAATGAAGAAAAACATTTGGGTTGAATCCGTCCAGGTCGAAAACAATAAAACCCACATCTGACGCGTGCTTATATCCCTAAACAGCTCTTCCAGCGCATGCGTGCACAAGGAACGGTTGGGTTAGACTATATTATGCGATGGACACAACGAACAGTGTTGGCAAGCTAATCACGGTTCTTTTCACAACTTCTCGTTACATCTACGCATATACAGAAGTACATGTTCTGTACTCTGTACGAATTTGTCCCTGGGGGACTTCGAATGTGCTCACCTGTTCCTAGGATTTATAATTAACATAATTAACGCGGATTGTTATTTGGACCCATTTCATAGTTAATATCTTTCCCTTTCTTTATATTTTATCTTAATTCCCATTTTTCGTTCCTCTGTTATGAGGAGAAAACCATGAGGGAAAATGGATAGCAGTGAAAAACATTAAGAATGACAGATTTCAATAACAAATCTAGTCCTCTCTCAATATTAGAGAGAGGACGTAAATATACCCACGCCCAGGTACAAGTTCGTAAAAGAGGTCAAGTACTCAAGAGTACAAATTTGACTCCCTTCGAGGTGTAATGGTAATAATAATTGCCCTATTGTTCTTGGTTTCGATTTCAGCGACGATATGGTTGCTCTGATCAGATTGCATGCATATCAACTACATAATACGAAATTATACTCATAATTATCTCCGTGTTATACTGTATATATCTATATATAATTATCCCTGTATTATACTGTATATATATATATATATATATATATATATATAGATATATATATATATATATATATAGATATATATATATATATATATATATATATATATATATATATATATATATATATATATATATATATATATAAATATCCCTCTGTTATACTGTATTACATCATCATCATCACTAACTATAATTTAAGAAGGGGATTTTTTGGAGTATTTTAATAATAATTTCATCTTAGTTTGGTTATGACATGTTTTTTTATCAAAGTTATTTCTAATTCTTTCACAATATCAAAAAAACAAAATGGTGAAGTTCAGAAATAAATATAAGTATCGAAATTTTGTGAGTTTTTAAAACACAAAGAATTACAAATGGTGAAGTTCAGAAAATTTATTTTTATATATCTTTTTCTATAACTATATTTTAGCAACGTGATATTTTGAAAGGGGGGAAATTTAGTTTCGAGTTCCTTTTTAAAATTCTTTTAATTGTTCTTCAGAAAATTTAGAAAATTTAACCATGGCCGTTTTTTTTTAGATTTTAAATTTAAATCTTAGTAGTAAGCTCCCACCGTAGGGGGAAGTGGCGAAGCCATTGCCTGGTATATCTATATATAATTATCCCTGTGTTATACCGTATATATTTATATATTTTATCTCCCTCTTTCGTAGAGTCCAAAACTAAAAGTATGAATACAGCCCAATTTACATAAATGAATCTAACGAGGTTTCGGCTTTAAAAAATTGCCAACGCGATGGCGCCACAGTCTGTACAAAAATGAGATAAATGGCGAACCAAGATTCGGGGAAAGAGAATAACATAGTAAACGAGAGAATAACTGATAATAAACGAGGAGGGTTCCAAAACTTTCCAGCAAATTATCAAACTCAAAATGATGATTTTTTTTTTTTTACATCTGATTAGAAAATTCAACTTTTTTTAACCTTCTCTGTATAAATCAGTCTAAAATTTAACCATTTTTTTACTAGTTTTCATATATTCAATTGATGGGGCATAGTAGTAGCAGCATTGGGCATAGTAGTAGCAGCATTTGGGCATAGTAGTAGCAGCATTTGGGCATAGTAATAGCATATTGGAGCATAGTAGTAACAGCATTGGGGCATAGTAATAGCAGCATTGGGGTATAGTAATAGTAGAATCGGGCATAGTAGTAGCAGCATTGGGCTATAGTAATAGTAGAATCGGGCATAGTAGTAGTAGCATCGGGGCATAGCAGTAGCAGCATCGGGGCATAGCAGTAGCAGCATCGGGGCATAGCAGTAGCAGCATCGGGGCATAGTAGTAGTAGCATCGGGGCATAATAGTAGTAGTAGAACCGAGGCATAATAGTAGTAGTAGTAGTAGTAGCACCGAGGCATAATAGTAGTAGTAGTAGTAGTAGTAGTAGTAGTAGTAGTAGCACCGAGGCATAATAGTAGTAGTAGCATCAGGGTATAGTAGTAGTATTAGCATCAGGGCATGTTAGTATCATCGGAGGCGTTGTAGATACACAAGTTAGGGAATACTTCCAGGAATAACTACCACACATTTTGTTTTTAACTAGTTTGATTTATCTATCGGATATGGTTTAACGTTTTTAGGACTGGTCCTGTGAGAGCGAGTCCGACGTCACTGGGATCTGTGCACTTCCAACCTTTATTAAGAGATTATGTGACCGTTTTTCCATTGTGTAATTCTTTCTCCTTTCCTTCTTCCTTCGCTGAGAAAACAAAAGGTGGAGGGGGGTGAGATAAGTGAAAGAGTGCGTGATGATGGTTAGTGCCTGTTGTTTGAAGCTGTGGTGTCTGTTGGTATCTTTAAAACAAAAATCACCACATCTGGCGACTGCCTACCAGTGCATAAGTAATTACACTACACCCTAATACTAGCCTAGATTAAACAAAAATGTAAATAAATAACAAAGATAAAAAAACAAGAACAAAGGCTAAGAAATAAGCCAAAAAAGACAACGAATATAAACAAGATAAGCAGAAAAGCAACAAGGAAGCACGATCCGACGTCGAGAGTAGGCCCTGTCGCGGTGATGGTTGCGTGTTAATGTAAGAGTAGGCCCTGTCGTGGTGATGGTTGCGTGTTAATGTGTAGCGTTGCTGTTGGAGAGTATGATAATGTTTAGCAGTTCCCAGGTGTTTGTTTTGAGGTCGAGTGTTTTGACATAATTATGCCTGTTTTTTGTTGTGCTATTTTGTTGTGTGAAATTGGGGTTGTGTGTTTATCTGTTGCTCTGGGGGAGTGGGTTTTTTTTGTCAGCATTTTGTATGTTTGTGTAGAAAGTGGATACAAAGGTGTGTTATAATGAACCTTTGCCATTTTTTCGGCCCAGTCCTCTACTCTTGGCGCTGTAAATTCGCGACATTGAAACAATAGAATTGTGTAGTCGGACTCCTCGTCTCAATTTCCACAGCCTACAATGAAAGTGACCAATCACCATCCCACACACTTTTCAGCAAAGCACAATGCTCTAGCGCGTCCCATTTAAAGCCCTGGTTCCCACCGTTGCAACTACCTTATGCAAACTTCTACTCCTCCGCCCATTCCACCGCAGTAAAACAACGTTTCAGTTTGGTTCCTCTCGGATATTTTATTCCCAATTTTTGGTTTTAAAAATCAGCTTTCGTATTGATTCAGGTCCACTCTTTTATGCATTCCACCCTGACCTCCTCATCACTTATGGTCCCGTGCGCTGCTTCCCTTTTTTTTAGGGGCACATTTGGCGATGGCCTACTAGGACAAAAGTCGCCGTAATCGCATCACAGCCTACTACTAGGGTAGATAAAAAACAAATAAAGAAAAAAAAAGAAAGGCTACAGGCTAAAAAAAAAAGCAAAAAGGAAACGAGAAGGAAGCGCGCTCCGGCGTCGGGGGCAGGAACATGCGATCTACAAAAGAGTCAAATAAAGTGGAGGAGGCCAACCTCCTCCAAAAAGTAGTATTTCTGCAAGTCTGTGTGCACGAACCAGTCCTGAATACAAGGGACAAGCGGTAACGACCCCGCTCGCCCGGACCGGGACAGGTATGCGCTGCTGCCAAACATTTATCTTTTCCATAGTTATCACGCTCTGCCTGTAGATGTACGCATGCGCAAAGAATCAAGGGCACCGATCATTGCAGATGTAGCAACTACGAACCCAGAGACGTCTTGTCGAAAGGGGGGAAATTGCCAGAAATGAGGGGAATTTAACCAAACACGAAGTTCCCAGAGAACGATCGCCGTATTGTACCTCACACCTGACGCCGTTCTGCAACACTTTGATGTCTTTATTGACAAAAAATTGAACCGCATATTCTGAGTGAGGTATGTCGAGCGCTTTATATTAATGGAAGAATGACGTCTTACGATTTAAATACAAAACTCTGATATGTACTCCCAAGAGGTCTACACATTGCGCTTTTGGGGGCTGCTACGACACCTTGCTTTGTAGTTTTTAGGCTGCTCGATATTAATGCACAAATATTCTTCCAACGCAATCGTGTTTAGCGCATTTTTCGGCCCATTCCTCTTCTCTTGTCACTATAAATTCGCGACATTGCAAGAGTAGAAATGCGAAGTCGGAGTTTTCGTCTCAATTTTCACAACCAACAATCAAAGTGACCAAGTTGCAAACGTGGATTGCGGGGGAGGCGGGGGGGGGGTCTCTCTTTCCAAACAGACTTCGGGGCACTCCAACGAGCGGCGAGATTTCTTTTAGGGAAAATCAACGAAGGCATCTTTCGCAGAGTTTGTAAGAAGAGATTTGTAAAGAGTTGAAGATAGAGGAAGTGAACAATATGTGGAAGATACGCAGCCGCAGAACTTCCTGCGGGCATTCGGACCAGGAAAGAACGCAATAAGGAAGAATAGGACAAGACTCGCCAGAAAACTTGGAGGGGTTCTTAAAGGAAGTGAAAGAGGAGACTACTGAGAGCGTTCCTGTCCGGGATTGCGCGCAATCACCTGAACCTCGCTTACCCAACCTCGACCATCAATGCAGAGCCTTCTGCGGGATGTTAATCATGAAGAATAAACTATCTAAGTCAAAGGTACAATTGCTCCAAGTTGCCATGTAACTTTTTTAAATCTTTCGGGCAAAGCTAAGCTGAAGATGTAATTATTTATATGTATTATAAATCCTCGAATAGTGGATTGACTTCCGCTAGGCTTTGCTTTGCTTTGCTTTGCTTTGCTTTGCTGTGCTGCGTTGCCAAGTAATAATGTTTCATAACACATTAGGTTTGAAAATTAATTATAAGGCTGAAAATAAAATAAATAAAAATGTTAAGGCAAATATTTTGGTAATATCTATGATTAAAAATTAAATAAATTTATAAAGTTAATTAAGCAGGAAAAAGAAGGAGAAAAAAAAATGGAGGAAATTTGGCACCTCTGTTTTGAAAAAAAAAAACAGTTTAAAATTTTAAATAATGCTTGAAATATCGCAATGTATTAAAAAATTCACTAAATTTAATTTATTTTGTTGGTGTACTATATAATTTATAACCAAATGTACCTAAAACACTATCTATCATCAAATAATATACTAAATAGTCACCATTTGAACGAAATTCAACGTAATGTGACCTAGCTAATTATGGCAACTGTATATAGATTGGGAATTCACGAGGCGGGAAAAGACAATAATAATAATAAACTCATAAAAAGGGAATAAACGAATAGTAAAAGTAATTAAGTGTAAATTAGAGTTAACGCCGTCGCGGGCGTTTAGGGAATCAAAGAAAACAGCGGAAAAATGAGCCTACATTGTGGGGGAAACCCGAATGACAACCAAAACTTAAAGGTACCACCAACCTTATCGAGTAGAAAAACTAATGTAAATTGTTCATTAAAGAATTGCTTAAAGGTACCAACTTGATCGAGGAGATAAACTAGTGTAAATTGTTCGTAAAGACTTGCAATTATATCCATTTAAACTGGTTATTACAAACCAACTCCTTGAAAATGATTTTCCTCGCCTTTTCAGATTTATTCAATGGTTTCTCGCACGTCCAGGAAGATTGATTAAACAGTTGGTTGTTGGAGATGAGACTGCATTCCATATAGAATGGTCAAGTAAACAGACAAAAACACCCAGCGAGGAAAATCATTCTCAAGGAGTTAATGTTTAATAGCAGGTTTAAATGGATAGAGGTGCAAGTCTTTACAAACAATTCGCAGAAATAACATTTGTGAGCCTTGTACCATTTTTATGGGGGATATTTTAGGGTTTTCGATTAATAACTGACGAATACTGTTGTCTTCGTTCCTTACAGTTTTCCGTCCTCTTGAATGTCCTTTATTTAAATTGAGATGATAGAAATTCCTGTTCGAAATATTTAGTTAGTTAGTTAGCGCCAATCTTTCCATGATACTGGGAGGATCCCCGACCGGATAATGAAATTTATATAAGGTCAGTATGACAATCGCTGGTCGGTTCGAGGACCCCAGGAGTCGGTCCTCTTTTGGGGAGAGGTGCCAGGAGGTATGTTTTGACATCAAACAGCGTTCAGGTACTTCGGGGTGACGAGGGACATGTTCCGCGTCAGAGGTACGTGGATACGAGGGGCTGTCAATAAGTTTTGCGAATCGGTAGGGCAAAACAGAGGAAGGGGGATGGCTGTTTGTGGGGGTGTTATGACAAGTTAGGACAAGTTATGACAAGTCAGGACCTGCAGCCGCACGCTCCTGCCTCCTCTATTTAAGAAGCAGTAGCTGATCGCAGATCGTCAGTCACAAATTTTCCAACAATGGAAAAGGTTGAGCACCGCGCACTGATCAAATTTTTGACCAAGGAAGGCAAGAATGCAAAAGAGATCCATGAACGCATGGTTGCAGTGTACACCGACATCGCCCCTTCCTATGCAACCATTGCTCGCTGGAATAGGGAGTTCCGCCATGGTCGCGAGTCCCTTGAAGATGACCCCCGTCCAGGACGCCCGTCAGACGTGACCAACGAGGAAAATGTGGCCCGTGTGGAGAGGATGATCCTCGAAAATCGACGGGTCAAGGTAGAAGAAATCGAACGAGAACTTGGAATATCACATGGAAGTGTTATCAACATCATCCACGACAATTTGGCCATGAAACCATGGGTCCCTAGAAGCCTCACGCCCCATGATCGACTTCAACGTCGTCAAAGTCTACAAGGCCAGAGTTGCACAAGCTGCCCTGCGTGAGTACGGATTCAAGGAGTTCAAGCATATCCCCTACAGTCCAGATCTGGCCCCTAGCGACTACTTTTTATTCCGCCAGCTCAAGGTTGCACTGCGTGGACCTTGGTTTGGGGACGATGAAGATGTCCAGCTCGCCGTCCAGGAGTGGATTGAACAGCAATTGGGAGATTTCTGGTTGTCGAGAATTCGAAGCCTCAGGGACAAGTGGCGCAAGTGCATTGAAGTCGAGGGTAGTTATATTGAAAAATAACAAAACACTTTTCTTCATATCTCGTTTCCTTATATCCGAATTGCAAAACTTATTGACCGCCCCTCGTATAGATACTCATCGGCAGGATTCCTTAGAACAGAGAGAGAGTGTGTGTGTGTGTGTTTTGTGCTGTGAAGACGGGAGAGGAAAGAAAGCAGTGTTGTTATTGGCTGTGTGTGAGACGGGAGGTGTAAGATCTACCCACCCGAAAACGGGTTGAGCACAGCACGTCCACGAATCGGTAGCCAGATCTCTACGTGCGCCGACGTTTGTGTCCGCTGATGCTGGGATTCGGAATCGAACCCGGTACCGGGACGTTGGGAAACCAACGCCGTATCCACTCAGCTAGCATGAGCTCTGTTCGAAATAGTCCTGCACTTGCATTAAGCTTTTGGTTTCTAGATCGTTCTTGACAATGTAGAGGCGTTGATCTTTTGTCAGCTGTATATTAAGGGTCTCAAACAACCCATAGATCTAAGAAATAAGACATCTTCCAGACGTGATGTAATATGCGGTAATGTCCTAGGAACATTTTTTTCTTTTTAAATCACAAATAATTTAGGTCTAATGAAAACAGCTAGTTTCACATAATCCAAAAATTAGATGCTACATTACACAAAAACATTTAAAAATATCTTAAATTATGAAAAAGTTATTTAGATTTAGAGCTGTATTCTGAGTGACACGAGAGAGAAAGAGGACTAAATATAAGTGCACTAAACATAAATCTTTGAAAAGGACTCCTGAAGAACGGCGACCCAGGGTAAGGAAAAGCCAGGAAGAATATTTTATTGTGATTCGCCCGTGTATGACAAAAAAAAGGGTGAACCGGAAATAGGATTGACGGAAGGGTTGTTATTTTTTAAGGTGTAAAAGAGGAAGAGAAAACCAGAAAGAGGAGGGTGTATCCAACGAAACCAGGAAATTTAATTATCTCTTAATTTCGTTACTTTGATGGGAATGTGAAATTTAGTTCAGGAAATTGTCAACATGTTTTCCCTTGTCCTACGTGGTGCAATGAGCATCCGATGGTGGAGGTAAATCCCTCATTCGAACCCTTTTAGTCCTTTCTTCCGCGCTCTACCCTCAAGTGTCTCTCGAGGGGGAGGGGGGGAACGAGGGATGTGCTCTGATCGCTGAGTCCATTACAAAGCCCAAAGGCACGTTTTAAAAGATCCCCTTCTTCAGGATCACGTCTGAAGCCGAAGTCCCTTCTCGGGAGCCTTGCCCCCACCCTCGCCTATTCATGCCAGTCACTCCATTCTCCCTTCGGGGGAAGTGACGGGACTCAAAGAAACCTGACTTGTGTCGAGGACAAGACATTTTCGATCGCGGGATCGTGAGGACGCGAACTCACTACGGATTTGTCCCTCGTCCGCCGGGTCGCGGCGGCACCGAATGCTCACAAACAGAGATGAGCTGCAGGATTGTATTTAAAGCCATTTAAATCTGCCGTATTCCCGGAGGCTTTGAGGCATGCCATTCCCAACCACAACTGAATAATTCAAGTAATCACTTTAAACCATAATGCGATCTAGCGCCCTAAGATCAAAATGACCCTCAAAAGATTACCGCTGGAGGTAAGTGTAAACACGCGGATTACTTTTCACTAGTGGGGTAACTAGGTGCGGTGTTTGAATTACCCCCTCCCTTAAAAAAGAAAGACGAAAAAAAAAATGCCACATCGCAAATATTATTTCAATATAAAATTGAAATTACAATCGATTTTTTCTTGCTTTTATGTACGAAAAATCATTGGCATAATCGAAATTGATCTTTTTCTGCAGTATTCCGTTCAATGGACATAAATAGCTAAGCTGCGAAACCTCATTCACATTGTTGATCTAAGATAATTTTTCCTAAGCTATTTTGAAAAACTCTGGTCAAAACTTGCGACCCTGTGGTGAAAGAGAAAAAGAGCAGTAGAGGTCATGTCATTTCCGAGTGGATATGACCTGTATGCAATCCTGGTGTGAGATCCCCCCCTTCACTTGAATCCAATCCTGGTGGGATTTAAGTTGCAATTGAACTCCCACTTCCATACTTTGACATGTACCGCTAAGCACACTTTATAAATTCCGTAAATTAAACTGTTCAATAAACTGTAGTAATTCGAGTGGACCTTCCTTTCAACTGGTATCGTTTGCTCCGCCTGCTGCAACTTTAAGGAAATGCTCGAGGAGGAATTCTTCTTTCTCAAACTCATCGTGATGCTGCAGTCGATCCTGAATTTGACATTCATCTATGAAATTTGACGGAGTCAGGTTTGTGTAACGTTCTGCAAGTTCATGCAGTTGATGAAATCTGTCAGAAATTTCGTTGATTTGGTTGTCCAAGGAGGCATACATTTCTCAACTCAGCTCAGTAGTGCCTTCGTTCCCCATCCTTTCATTCTTTCGAATTCGACGTGTCCTCGTTATACCGAACTCATTGCAAACATCTTTAGCATAAGTTACTGCATCCATCACTAGCTGCTGCCTCTTCCAACAAGATTCTTCTTTAATGCCTGTAGTTTAATATCATATTGACCTATATTTAAACCTTTAGTTTGAAGATATGCCTGTCTCTTTGATTTCAGGGAGAACAGCTCCCAGAAAGCACAAATATGATTGTAAAGCATTTAGCATCGTTCCTGCGTGTGCCCTGGTAACAATTTTCTTGTTCACTGGTTAACACCTCAAGAGCAATTTATGACTTTGGAAAAATCTTCAACGAAGCGACTGCATCTTCCTTGGCGCTCCACCTGGTGTCAACAGCTCTTTTACACTGATTGGATAACAAAAAAACCGCATTGATGCATAAAAGAACATAAACGGTTAATAGTTCTACCAAAAAGTAACCGAATTTACAACAGATTGCCGCAAACATAGCTGCCAAATTGAGGGTGTGGCTCGTAGAAGGAATGAAGCGAGCTTTTGAATTAATTTGTTTGATCCGATTTTGAACACCGGTCTGTTGTCCTTTCATGACGGCAACGTTATCATAAGTTTGTCCTCTGCAATTCTGAATATCTAACTCATCTTCTCCAAGTTTCTTCGAAATCAAATTAGCAATGCTACCGCGTTTGTTTGTTGTTTTTTTTTCTTTCGTGCCGATAAAATCAAGAAATGATTCAACCACTTGGAGTTGCTTTCCGTCAATATAAACATGTAAAACTCGACTCATTTGATCGTAGTGGGAAGCATCTGGACTCCTGTCGAAAATTAAAAAGTACTTTGCTTGTTTAATATCCTTAATGATTTTCTTGTCACAGTTTCTCGCTGTAGATTTGCTAAACTCATTTTGAACGAGGTGAAAGATACGAAATCGTACTTTTTTCCTTCTAAACTTGATTCTCAGTAGATGCTTTCATAGCACTGTGTATGCTTCCATAGCATGGGTCATACTAAGAAAGCAAGTGTAAAAATTCTAAAAAGTTTCTCCTATTTCCAGAACCAAATTCTTCAGGAGTGGTAATTATTTATCGATGCCGGACGGGGGGGGGGGGGGGGGGGTGAGAGGCAAATTTTGTGTTGCTACAAATATGAGGCAATTTTTATTTTTAGGAGCCCATCTGGCGACTGCCTACTAGGGCAAAAATCGCCTTAATCACGCTCCAGCCAAATAGACTAGATTAAAAAGCAAGTAAAAACTTGGAAAAAACGAAGATACCCCCCCCCCAAAAAAAAAAAAAAATATTATGTTAAAGAATCAAAATAATCTCTCCATTTCTTGACTTTCCTTTCACTTGCTTTCTTTTTAGTCGCGTCACGCGATTCTATAAGTTGCTATGTCGGTCCGTAGGTCGTCGGTCGGATAGTAACCATTTTACTTTTCAATGTGTCTTCTGGCAATAAAATCGTAACTATTAGGCCGATTATAACGAAATTTGAAACCCGCATGTTGTTTTAAATTCTCTTTCGAATGATAGAATTGCTAAGGTTAGACCGGAAATTATTAAAAGAAAACTAATTATCTGTCGGACTGCCCCACTTGTTGAAAGTTTTGAAGGTCATAAGTCGAACTGATTGAGAGCACGCGACTTGACCTTTTTTTTAATCAATTAGAAGAATTCTCATTTTTAATTCATGAAAGCTTGACGTTAAATAGCATTATTTTCGTGGTCAAACCGATTTGGGCTCAATTTCCACCAGGAAAACTGATTTAGGCTCAATTTCCACCAGGAAAACTGATTTAGGCTCAATTTCCACCAAGTATCAAACCGATTTGGGCTCAATTTCCACCAAGTATCAAACCGATTTAGGCTCAATTTCCACCAAGTATCAAACCGATTTGGGCTCAATTTCCACCAAGTATCAAACCTATTTAGGCTCAATTTCCACCAAGTATCAAACCGATTTGGGCTCAATTTCCACCAAGTATCAAACCGATTTAGGCTCAATTTCCACCAAGTATCAAACCGATTTGGGCTCAATTTCCACCAAGTATCAAACCGATTTAGGCTCAATTTCCACCAAGTATCTAACCGATTTGGGCTTAATTTCCACCAGGAAAACTGATTTAGGCTCAATTTCCACCAGGAAAACTGATTTAGGCTCAATTTCCACCAAGTATCAAACCGATTTTGGCTCAATTTCCACCAAGTATCAAACCGATTTGGGCTCAATTTCCACCAAGTATCAAACCGATTTAGGCTCAATTTCCACCAAGTATCTAACCGATTTGGGCTTAATTTCCACCAAGTATCAAACCGAATTAGGCTCAATTTCCACCAAGTATCAAACCGATTTGGGCTAAATTTCCACCAAGTATCAAACCGATTTGGGCTCAATTTCCACCAGGAAAACTGATTTAGGCTCAATTTCCACCAGGAAAACTGATTTAGGCTCAATTTCCACCAAGTATCAAACCAATTTTGGCTCAATTTCCACCAAGTATCAAACCGATTTAGGCTCAATTTCCACCAAGTATCAAACCGATTTGGGCTCAATTTCCACCAAGTATCAAACCGATTTAGGCTCAATTTCCACCAAGTATCTAACCAATTTGGGCTTAATTTCCACCAAGTATCAAACCGAATTAGGCTCAATTTCCACCAAGTATCAAACCGATTTGGGCTCAATTTCAACCATGTATCAAACCGATTTGGGCTCAATTTACACCAAGTATCGAACCGATTTACGCATTGTTTCCACCAAGTATCTAACCGATTTGGGCTTAATTTCCACCAAATATCAAACCAATTTGGGCTCAATTTCCACCAGGAAAACTGATTTAGGCTCAATTTCCACCAGGAAAACTGATTTAGGCTCAATTTCCACCAAGTATCAAACCGATTTTGGCTCAATTTCCACCAAGTATCAAACCGATTTAGGCTCAATTTCCACCAAGTATCAAACCGATTTGGGCTCAATTTCCACCAAGTATCAAAACGATTTAGGCTCAATTTCCACCAAGTATCAAACCGATTTGGGCTCAATTTCAACCATGTATCAAACCGATTTGGGCTCAATTTACACCAAGTATTGAACCGATTTACGCTCAATTTCCACCAAGTATCGAACCAATTTACGCTCAATTTCCACCAAGTATCGAACCGATTTGGGCTCAATTTCCACCAAGTATCGAACCGATTTGGGCTCAATTTCCACCAAGTATCGAACCGATTTGGGCTCAATTTCCACCAAGTATCGAACCGATTTGGGCTCAATTTCCACCAAGTATCGAACCGATTTAGGGTCAATTTCCAACAAGTATCGAACCGATTTGGGCTCAATTTCCACCAAGTATCAAACCGATTTGGGCTCAATTTCCACCAAGTATCAAACCGATATAGGCTCAATTTCCACCAAGTATCTAACCGATTTAGGCTTAATTTCCACCAAGTATCAAACCGAATTAGGCTCAATTTCCACCAAGTATCAAACCGATTTGGGCTAAATTTCCACCAAGTATCAAACCGATTTAGGCTCAATTTCCACCAAGTATCTAACCGATTTGGGCTTAATTTCCACCAAGTATCAAACCGAATTAGGCTCAATTTCCACCAAGTATCAAACCGATTTGGGCTCAATTTCAACCATGTATCAAACCGATTTGGGCTCAATTTACACCAAGTATCGAACCGATTTACGCTCAATTTCCACCAAGTATCTAACCGATTTGGGCTTAATTTCCACCAAGTATCAAAGCGATTTGGGCTCAATTTCCACCAGGAAAACTGATTTAGGCTCAATTTCCACCAGGAAAACTGATTTAGGCTCAATTTCCACCAAGTATCAAACCGATTTTGGCTCAATTTCCACCAAGTATCAAACCGATTTAGGCTCAATTTCCACCAAGTATCAAACCGATTTGGGCTCAATTTCCACCAAGTATCAAACCGATTTAGGCTCAATTTCCACCAAGTATCAAACCGATTTGGGCTCAATTTCAACCATGTATCAAACCGATTTGGGCTCAATTTACACCAAGTATCGAACCGATTTACGCTCAATTTCCACCAAGTATCGAACCAATTTACGCTCAATTTCCACCAAGTATCGAACCGATTTACGCTCAATTTCCACCAAGTATCGAACCGATTTGGGCTCAATTTCCACCAAGTATCGAACCGATTTGGGCTCAATTTCCACCAAGTATCGAACCGATTTGGGCTCAATTTCCACCAAGTATCGAACCGATTTAGGGTCAATTTCCAACAAGTATCGAACCGATTTGGGCTCAATTTCCACCAAGTATCAAACCGATTTGGGCTCAATTTCCACCAAGTATCAAACCGATATAGGCTCAATTTCCACCAAGTATCTAACCGATTTAGGCTCAATTTCCACCAAGTATCTAAGCGATTAAGGCTCAATTTCCACCAAGAAACGAACCGATTTGGGCTCAATTTCCATCAATATCAAAGCGATTGAGGCTCAATTTCCACCAAGTATCAAACCGATTTGGGCTAAATTTCCACCAAGTATCAAACCAATTTAGGCTCAATTTCCACCAAGTACCTAACCGATTTAGGCTCAATTTCCACCAAGTATAACCGATTTAAGCTAAATTTCCACCAAGTGTCAAACCGAATTAGCTTCAATTTCCACCAAGTATCAAACCGATTTGGGCTTAATTTCCACCAAGTATCAAAGCGATTTGGGCTCAATTTCCACCAAGTATCGAACTTATTTGGGCTCAATTTCCACCAAGTATCGAACCGATTTGGGCTCAATTTCCATCAAGTATCAAAGCGATTGAGGCTCAATTTCCACCAGGTATCAAATCAATTTGGGCTCAAATTCCACCAAGTATCAAACCGATTTAGGCTCAATTTCCATCAAGTATCAAAGCGATTGAGCCTCAATTTCCACCAAGTATCAAATCGATTTGGGCTCAATTTCCACCAAGTATCAAACCGATTTAGGCTCAATTTACATCAAGTATTAAACCGATTTGGGCTAAATTTCAACCAAGTATCAAACCAATTTAGGCTCAATTTCCACCAAGTATCAAACCGATTTAGGCTCAATTTCCACCAAGTATCTAACTGATTTGGGCTAAATTTCCACCAAGTATCAAACCGAATTAGGCTCAATTTCCACAAGTATCAAACCAATTTAGGCTTAATTTTCACCAACTATCAAACCAATTTGAGCTCAATTTCCACCAAGTATCAAACCGATTTGGGCTAAATTTCCACCAAGTATCAAACCAATTTGGGCTCAATTTCCACCAAGTATCAAACCAATTTGGGATCAATTTCCACCAAGTATCAAACCAATTTGGGCTCAATTTCCATCAAGTATCAAACCAATTTGGGCTCAATTTCCACAAGTATCAAACCAATTTGGGCTCAATTTCCACCAAGTATCAAACCGATTGAGAATCAATTTCCACCAAGTATCAAACCAATTTGGGCTAAATTTCCACCAAGTATCAAACCGATTGAGAATCAATTTCCACCACCTATCTAACCAATTTGGGATCAATTTCCACCAAGTATCAAACTAATTTGGGCTAAATTTCCACCAAGTATCAAACCAATTTAGGCTTAATTTTGACTAAGTATCAAACCAATTTGGGCTCAATTTCCACCAAGTATCAAACCGATTGAGAATCAATTTCCACTAAGTATCAAACCGATTTGGGCTCAATTTCCACCAAGTATCGAACCGATTTAGGGTCAATTTCCAACAAGTATCGAACCGATTTGGGCTCAATTTCCACCAAGTATCAAACCGATTTGGGCTCAATTTCCACCAAGTATCGAACCGATTTGGGCTCAATTTCCACCAAGTATCAAACCAATTTGGGCTAAATTTCCACCAAGTATCAAACTGATTTGGGCTAAATTTCCACCAAGTATCAAACCGATTTAGGCTCAATTTCCACCAAGTATCTAACCGATTTGGGCTAAATTTCCACCAAGTGTCAAACCGAATTAGGCTCAATTTCCACCAAGTATAAAACCAATTTTGGCTAAATTTCCACCAAGTATCAAAACGATTGAGAATCAATTTCCACTAAGTATCAAAGCGATTTGGGCTCAATTTCCAACAAGTATCAAACCGATTGAGAATCAATTTCCACCAAGTATCAAACCGATTTGGGCTAAATTTCCACGAAGTATCAAACCAATTTGGGCTCAATTTCCACCAAGTATCAAACCAATTTGGGCTAAATTTCCACCAAGTATCAAACCAATTTGGGCTCAATTTTCACCAAGTATCAAACCGATTGAGAATCAATTTCCGCTAAGTATCATACCAATTTGGGCTCAATTTCCACCAAGTATCAAACCGATTGAGAATCAATTTCCACTAAATATCAAACCAATTTGGGCTCCATTTCCACCAAGTATCAAACCGATTTGGGCTAAATTTCCACCAAGTATCAAATCAATTTGGGCTCAATTTCCACCAAGTATCAAACCGATTGAGAATCAATTTCCACTAAGTATCAAACCAATTTGGGCTAAATTTCCACCAAGTATATAACCAATTTGGGCTAAATTTCCACCAAGTATCTAACCAATTTGGTATCAATTTCCACCAAGTATCAAACCGATTGAGAATCAATTTCCACCAAGTATCAAACTGATTTGGGCTGAATTTCCACCAAGTATCCAACCGATTTGGGTTGAATTTTCACCAAGTATCAAACCGAATAAAGGAGTAAATTTTGACTGACCCCAGAAAACAGCAAACAATAAAAGCAGGTAACCATTCAATCTCGAACTATTTTTCTCCATTAAGCAAATTTCTAATAGAAAACCTCAATCGTGCATTAGTTATCTCATTTGTCTTCTCACTTCTACTTCAGTGAAATCTTAAACTAGTTACTAAAAGAGAGAAGTACCCTGACCCACTCAAATGGTCTTTGGTTAGTCAGTAATGTTGACGGCCTGAATCTCGGCCACAAATTCGGAGATTCTTTTCTCATCAGAACTACTCTCTTAATCACATCCCTCCCTGACTCTACCAACTCTTTCCTCATCTTCCAGGCACGGATCCAGGAGGGGGGGGGGGGGCTTCAAGCCCCCCCAATAAATAAATAGTAATTTCAGACCCGTTTATGTTTATATTTCATTTTAAGCCATATTTGAATTCTGCTATTCAGAAACAGTTGTGTAATAATATAGAATATAGATAAAAACTTTTTTTACCGTTGCGATCGAAAGTATCATATATGATACATGTCTAAAATACAGATAAATTCAAAAATAATGATTAAATTCTGTATTATACTTTAGTTGACATCCCAAAACTACAATTCCTAATTTTCTGATGTGTGGAAAAAATCGGATTTAAGAGAGTTGGTGTTCACTCCTTTATGAGATGCTGTTATTTAGTATCAATGCTGTGTAAGATAACCGTTATTAATGATCATTGCTGTGTAAGATAACCCTTATTAATGATCAATGCTGTGTAAGATAATCCTTATTAATGATCATTGCTGTGTAAGATAACCCTTATTAATGATCAATGCTGTGTAAGATAACCCTTATTAATGATCAATGCTGTATAAGATAAACCTTATTAATGATCAATCCTGTGTAAGGTAACCCTTATTAATGATCAATCCTGTGCAAGGTAACCCTTATTAATGATCAATCCTGTGCAAGATAACCCTTATTAATGATCAATGCTGTGTAAGATAACCATTATTTGTTTATTATCAATGCCCTTTTCTTAGACTCTTTAGAGGAAGGAATTCAGGTTAGCCCCTCCCTATACCCATTTTTTTTATCCTGTATCTGCCACTGTCACCCTCTGCAGCGCCCTCGGGTCGACACCTAAGCACTCGGAGATCTTCGCATTGAAGCTCCCAGCGTGAATTTCAAGCAGCGTAGCTTGTCTTTTCCAAATTTGGGGGAGGATTGAATCGAGCCATGGTTTTGCTTTCTTCACAGACGATGCACAAGTGAGACTACTATCACAGGAAGAAAAAAGAAGCGACGCCAGACAACAAGCATAGGCGAAATTCAGAATGGCCAACGTCGACAAATTAACCACTGCTTCTTGCATTAACTGAAGATATATCTTTCACACATTAAATTGAAAGCTATCCATATTGTTGGAGTGCGTTTCTATAGCTAAAAGCATCTTTAAATTAATTATTAATACTGATAATTAAATATTAAAAGATGACATTGAAGCGAATCATGAAATTATCATATTATGGTAAGGGGCCACAAAAGTGAAAAGGTTGGGAACATGGGCCTTAGGAAATATTGGTTTGCTTATTAAAATAAGAATTATCTACAAAAGGCTAATACTAGTTTTATTTTACTTTGCTTTCTTTTTAGTCGCGTGTACGCGATTCTATAAGTTACTATGTCGGTCCGTAGGTAGGTCGGTAGGTTGGTAAGCATTTTACCTTTCATTGAATTTATAGGCAATAACATCGTAACTATTCGGCCAATTGAAACGAAATTTGAAACCCTTATGTTGTTTTGCATTCTCTTTCGAGTGATATAATTGCCAAGGTTCTCCCAAGGTTAGTACGGGAATATTGAAAGTTTTGTAGGTCATAAGTCAGACTAATTGAGAGCACGCGACTTAGGTCTGTTGACCTTATTTTGCAGATAGATCGCATACTATAGTAAAAAATAATCCATGGAATTCGGTGCCGTGATTGTTTCTATCAATCATAAACGAAAGTTGAGTAATCCAAGGAGACAAAGTTCGATCATGTCGTTACTAAAAAGATAACACGAAACCATTATTTTTTTAAAACGGGGGTAAGACAGGATATTTTTGAAAAGAAATCCGTAAATATACAAACTTAGGGAAGAGTTAAAATATGTGAAAAATACATAACTCGAGAAGCCAAAAGAGTGAACTACTTCGAGCAGAAAAGATTGAGAGGGTACGCAACTTCCCTGAACCTCTCTTGCTTAATAACTAAAGCAGGGCTCACTTTGCTCGGAACGAGCTCAGAACATGTTTTTTTTTTGGGGGGGGGGTGCAATTCAGACGGGAAAGGGGGGACATTCGCAGTTAATCATTACTAACTCTATAATCTAAGAAGGTGATTTTTTTGAGTATTTGAATAATAATTTGGTAAACATGACGATCGGCGGCGCGCCCGAAAAAGTGCATTTTTTTGCATGTATGTTTTGTGTACCCGCACACGCATATTCATGCGCGTTAGAACATTATTCTATAAACAATTATGATTATATACTGGGGTCTGTGCCCCCCAGACCCCCCCCCCCAATTGATTGAAACTCAGGATCATCGTAGGGGTGTCCCCTCGCAGTGATAAACCACCCACGAGCAGTCCCCTTGAATTTACTCCAAAGAGGTGAAACATATTGGAACACGGACGAAATATTTTGCGTCCCATAGTTCGCGCCGCCGATCTTCATGTTTACCAATAACTTCATCTTAGTTTGGTTATGACTTATGTTTTTTATCAAAGTTATTTCTAATAATTCTTTTATAATATCAAAAAACATAATGGTGAAGTTCAGAAATAAATAAGTATTGGTATTTCGTGAAATTTTTAAAAATGGTAAAATTCAGAAAATTTATTTTTATATATCTTCTTCTATAGCTATATTTTAGCACCGTGATATTTTGAAAGGGGGGAAATTTAGTTTAGAATTCCTTTTAAAAATTATTAGAATTGGCGAAGTTTAGAAAATTTATCAAAATTTAACCATGGCTGCTTTTTTTTTAGATTTTAAATTTTAATCTTAGCAGCAGCGATTACCATCAAGGGCAAAAGTCGTTGAATTAATTCTGATAAATACATCATCTTGGGTCAAAGAACTCTGGCCCCATCCCCCTCCTGATCAATAAAATAAAAACGGTCCATTCAAGAAAGATGGCGCCCCGTGTCACAGCGTGAAGAGATCGCAACAACCATCGGGATAAAGAATTATAAACGATTGCATAACCAATTCAGCGGTAAAATGTACACCCAAAAAAATATTTGCGGGTCATTAAAATTGGAACCGACGCAAAATGTCCACGAAAACGCCTTTACGTAATGGCCGAAGAAAAATCCTCCCCCGCAAAAAAAGAAAATCATTATTTTATGCTAAGAAATTTGAAAAAAAAACCCAAAACACTAACCTTGAATACGAATATGCCGTGACGATATGAATACACTGCTCGTTAAACAATGGGGAATGTCGCCATCCCGTCCTGTCTCGTTTGTTCGAATCCTCAAGAGATCGCGTCTTCTACCATTATACCATAAGCAAAAATCCATTTCTCCTCTTCATCCTTTGTCAGCAAGTGTCGTATGCAAATTATACCTGTCTTCGCATATATAATTTCACTTTCACGCCTCATTCTAATTCATTTTATTATCATTAGTGAAACAATGCCCTTCTTATTCGAATAAAATTTCTCTCTTTTTTTCCCACTTAACAGTTACTCCTTCCTGGATCTTTTCAACATGTAGGCTCCGTCGGTAGGAGTATAAAAGAATGAGGCGAGCCCATCCACGAGAGAGCAGAATGCATTAGGTCAGAGCCGAAGACTGCTGCCCGAGGGATATATGTACTAGAAACAGCTGCATTTAAGAGAAGTAATTCTCGTTATTTTAAACATTCTCCCATTGATGGGAGCATTTCCTAATACTCCGCGATAAGCTTCATCATATTTAATCCAGCTCATGTTTAACGCATCACAGAATGCCCTACATATGTCGAAGAGAACTCCACGTCTCCTGGCTGGAGCCATGTAAGATAACACGGGAGTAAATCTGGTGAGGACATCTCATCGGCCACAAGGTTTTAAGTTTTAATTCATTTGCTGGGCTTCTTTCGACAGCAGTTTCCAAATGAAAACTGCTGGGAGGATACAAGAATTACTCGCAAAACCTTGAATAAATGTTCAGCTCGCCTCACTGGCGGAGAAGTTTCAACTCTTTAACCTTCCGAGCATCGTGGGTATTCATTGCCTCACTCGACTGATGACTTCTCCCTAACAAAGTTATGAACGATTCTTTTCTGATGACGCCTTTACCACGGGAAAATCTCTCCGCCGCTCTCTTTTGACGACTTCTTCACAGCAGAGTCGCCCCTCGTTAATATCCTACTGTAGTCAAAATACGCGAGTTTTTAGTCTCTACGTTTGAAAATAACCTCTACTACACTCCCGGACGTATGACAAACTCCTTCATAATCAGTGATAGCGTTCACTTATGGTTCTTATTCTCATAGTTATTGCGTACAATTTCTCTGTGCCATCCCTCTTTATCGCGGCTAAAGAGATTCATTGTTGTTCCAATCCTATTTGTGCCGTTAATTTACTCTCTCTCACCTAAGCGAGTTTTGCCCACGATCACTTTAATTCTGTACTGATTAAGATCTTATTGTGATTATTGTATAAATAATATCTATATGCATATTTTTACGTAATTAAAACGGTGTACTGGCCTTCATCTTAGAGTAATCACACGTTCTCCCTTAAAATGATGGCATATTTGACTATTCTTTTCAATAGTAATAACTCGTTTGTGACACATCCGAAGAAAATAATGGATGAAAGTTTCGAGTGCCAAGATCTAAAACATGATGCAAATAATTGATTTTCTTTGTAAACTTTTGAACGATCCTCCGAAATGGTTGTTAATAATAGCTAATGGATTCAAGATCTATCTGTCGGCCTTTTCGATGGCATATTACGTACATAAATAGGCTCGGATTGAAGAGACATGTGCTTGGTCACCCCCAACTTATCGGATGGAAAGCATCGTAAGATCTTCCTTAGAGATGTTCCTATCTCCAGAAGGGAGATATGGGAGGGTCTAGGACCAAGAATAGTGGTACGGGGAGAAGCGAGTAACTGTTACTTAAACCTCAGGCCATCGGAATATCACTCGAGACTCATTCATGTTGACATTCAACAAAGACTGAAAACACCCAGGGCGATATACAAAGTAAATACAAACACTAGATTTTGTTATCAAAAAAATTAAGTTATCCGTGAATTAATTCGTTTTTAGACCCAAAAATATTGAATCAAGATTAATTACAGGATAACGTAATATTTTGACTTAGAGATGGAAGAAATTTAGAAACAATTTGCGCCATTACGACTTGGTCGCTTTTCTTTAGATGAGCTCCAGAAGGAGTAAAGTTCGGGCACGAATGGCCGGGTTCTTATACCAATGTGTGTGTTGTGGCGTCTTTGCGGCTTTCAAAAGTTAGAATAAAAGTTGAAAGTGGCAGTTGAGGATACAGAGGAAAACAAGGATAAATGAAAAAGGGAAATAAAATAAGGGGTAGGAAAAATTGGCCGGGTCGCCGGCCAAGGATCGGGGGATAGAAAAATAGGCCCGGTCGCCGGCCATCTTAGTGAATATTGGTAGTAATTGCAATTAATCCGTTTAATAAGTGTGTTAAGTCTTAACATGAGACTTAATTGCACAGTTTTTAATGAGTTGTGAAATAAAAAAACTTTTTCTCTCGCACACTTTTTAATTAATTTTAAAGCGCAGATAGGGGAAGGCAAATATGTGATACATTATAGCCGCAGGTGCTGACAGTATTGAGGCTAGGAGGGAACGTAATCTTTCAGATTGTCGGTTGCAGCATGCTGGTCTGTGCTGAACTAGGCACCCACTGGAACCGAGAGTGTATTATCTCCGCTGTGTGAAAATACTCTCAGTATTTCACCTTTAAAAAATCCATTAGTTGTTTCGAGAAAAAATCGCTTATTATTATAACGATCCTAACATGCGTGCGTGTGTGTGTCTGACTGGGTATTAAAAAAAAATTGGTAATGTCTGGCACTGTTGTTGTGATTTTTTTCTTGCACACCAATTTTGAATGTGCTGTGAAATAAAAAAAAAAAAACGACCCTTTTTCTCTCGCACATTTTCTTAATTTTGTGAGCGAAGCGAACAAGCGTCGAAAGCCTACTAAAGAACGTCCGTACGGCGCTGTTGTGATTTTTTTTCTTGCACACTCATATTGAATGTGCTGTGAAATAAAAAAAAAAAACGACCCTTTTTCTCTCGCACATTTTCTTAATCTTGTGAGCGAAGCGAACAAGCGTCGAAAGCCTACTAAAGAACGTCCGTACGGCGGATTTTTGTGGATAGGCATAGTAAAGTTTTAAAATTGTAGCTTGTGGTTTTTGTGACCATTTTTGCCGTGCAAGAAATAATTCTAGGGCTTATGGTGGGAGGAGCAGACTCAACAGGGAGATCGTTCGATAGCATTTTGCTGGTTCCATTCCCTCGTCTAAGCTTCGCAGTGTAGCAACATTTGCCACAAACAGGCAGCTTTTTCTTCAATTTTATGGCTGTTCCAACACCTCCGACCATAACATACGCCACCATGTTTGATTGTAGCCTGTTTGCTAAGTTGTATAATCTCTACACCCAAATAAATACACCGCCTGATATTTTGTAAGAATGCAAACATTAATCGAGAGACTATTCCCTCAGAGAGAGAGAATGAGTGGGGGAAAAGAGACGGAAGGAAAAGTAGATACAAAAACAATTAAAAGAGCAAGGCCACCCCTTGGTGGGGGCCGTACTAAAACCCCAGCAAATCACAAATCGTAACAAACAAATATGCTATCCAATTGAGACAGGCTTGTAGCTAGTCAGGTGGCAGAATGGCTTTGCGGCAGCTGCCATACAGAGACGTTTCAGATCCCACGTTCAGCAGTAGATTTCCCACTAAGATAGGCTTCAGACGTTGCAAAACTATGGTAACAAACGCGCCAAAACACTTATGCCACCTCTTAATATTAGTTGTATTTAAGAACGGAAGACACTAGCTTTGCGCCTACATAAACCACCCTGGGCTAATTGAATGTTCTCCCACCTGGGCAGTTTAAAGCAAAACGTATTGGAGCTTCGACGGTATAGACACATCATCAAAGGCCTCATGTGGACAAAGTCAAGATTCAATTGGAGCTTTGCCCTCGACTTTAAATTAGACAATTTTATTGAGAGCAGAAAGGGTGTATTCCTAGATTCCTAGCTATTCGTTGATGGGACAGGCAATTCATGTCTCATTCCCAGGTTTAGACCAAATCCATCGGGCATCCATGCCCGATGATGGGTATTACAAGGTCAACAAACCTTCGGGCAATCCGACCCATAGTGAGTTTTTTTTTTTTCAATAATTCCCGGACTAACCTTGGGAGGACCTTGTCCATTATATCATTCTAAAGAGAATGTAAAACAATATATGGGTTTCAAATTTCGTTAGAGTCAGCAGAATAGTTACGATGTTATTGCCAAAAAACTCATTACAGAGTAAAACGGTTACCATCCGCGTTCACGTGGCTAAAAAGATAAACAAAATACATAGATATCTACATAATAATATAAAAGCGTTGTTTATCCATTGCATGTCTATAATATAGATGGATAAATCCATTGCAAACTTACAACGCAAGTGAATATACTCAAAACATTCTTAGCTTCCTCTTTCACACCATCTTGGTCACACTAACAACAAAAAATTGAGCTCAATTAGATTAAATAGAAGAAGATAGACTTGGCCAAGAAATGAGTCTCTAAAACGGCACTTTCCCCCACAATACCAAGGATCGCCAAAAGCTCTCAATCGCAACCCGTACACTGTTCCAAGCAAAGCCTAGTAATCTGGGCCTAAGATTCCCCCTAACTTTAGACGTTCCAAGCAAAGCCTAGTGATCTGGGCATATGATTCCCCTTAACTTTAGACGTTCCAAGCAAAGCCTAGTGATCTGGGCCTAGGATTCCCCTTAACTTTAGACGTTCCAAGCAAACAAAGCCTTGGATCGGGGCCTAGGATTCCCCTTAACTTTAGACATTCCAAGCAAACAAAGCCTAGTGATCTGGGCCTAGGATTCCCCTTAACTTTAGAAGTTCCAAGCAAAGCTAAGTCATTTTTCAAAAATATAAGGACATACTCTCGTTGGTTTGTTTGTTTGTTTGTTTTTTTGCTTTTTCTCCTATAAATTAGAATGACGAACAAAAAACGGGGGTTTTTTTAACAATATAAAGCAAACGTCTACCGGTGAGACTTATTGAACCGTTTTTCCACGCATTGGAGTTGTCGTCCATCAAGGCTACAAACAACACTATAAAGCAGAGCGCCTCCCATCATAAATATTGCAAAAAACAAATGGGATCTTGTAAATATAAGGAATACCATTGTTTTTGTTTTTTTACCCTAACCTAACCTAAGTCTTGACCTATTCTAGGCTAGGTTTTATTAGGGTCGAAAAAAACGAAACGCACTCTGGGATGCCTCATCTTTACAAGATCTAGAGAACGACGCTAATCTTAAATAGTAACGCGGAGATGGCGTGTTTTTAATCTCTAGGAACCAGTTCGTATAAGGTACAGGGACTGACAAGTACCAACTTGAACCTCCTTGTAGAGCCTGTTCAAGGAAATTGAAATGAAATGTTAAAAAGGCATTAAAGGCCTTCCTCTGTTATTTAGGCTTATTACACCCCCAGCACAAGAACATGCAACCTACAAATAACAACAACGGTCAAATAAAGGGAAGGAGGGCGGCCGCCTCCAAAAAGTCATAAAGTTCACAAGTCAGTGTGAGAGAACTCGTCCCGAGTACAAGGGACACGCTCGTCCCGGTACCGGGACAGGTAACCAGCGCGAAGATAGCCCAGACTGGGACATTCAAAAAGAATGTGCCGAGCAGTCTGGGGAACAACGTAGTCTTCACAGTAGGGCGCAGGCGAGCGCTTCATCAAATGGCGGTGCGTCCCGCGAGTGTGTCCAATTCAGAGACGACAGAAAGCAAACTGAAGCGGTCGTGGCATTAGGGGGTAGGACCATGGAAACAGTCGCGGCGCAATGGGACGCAACTCTAAGTTCCCTTCGACCGTCTCCCATCTTCTTTGCCAAACAGTCCGGAGAGATGCCCGTATTCCTGCCATGTAATCGGTGTGAGGAAGATCGAAACGCTGGTTTGGTTGCCCAGTCCTCGCGGACTTTTTATCACCTTCATTTCCCGCAATTCCTACATGTCCAGGAACCCAGCAGAAGATAATCTCGACATCCGCCCGGCTCGCCAAAACCGTGGCGTCACGGATAATGCGAATCAAGAGATGCGGCGATTCCAATGCCAATAGAGCACTCAGGGTGCTTTGTGAGTTGCTATAAATCACAATCAGGTCTCCGAACCGGGCACGGCGCGTTATCTCCCGTACCGAGCGGTGTATTGCAAACAGCTCGGCCGTGAAAACAGACGCAGCGCCTAGGAGAGCCCCGCTGACTTTAATCAGAGGGAATACGGCGTGGAAGCCGACCCCCTCTTGGGACTTGGAGCCATCCGTATACACTGGCACGGTTCCAGCCTAACACGAAGTGTGCTCTAAAAAGGTCGAGCGCAATACACCTGCGCTGTACAAGCTTTGCAGCAGAGGCGTGGCGACAAATAGCCAAAGGTGGTACCGTCCAGGGTGGCGTCCTGGACAGAACCAGGGGCACCACCGGCCCGAGATCTATACCTAGTTCTCGAAGGACTTTTCTAACCTTAAACCAAAAGGGCTTAGGGTCTGCCTGGCGTATCTCAGCGGCATAGGCACCATATAGATCAGCTGCGGATGCAGTGAGAGCTGTTGGCTACCGAGAGAGGCACCGGGCTCGCGCGTACAGGCGAATAATGCACTGTGGAGGGCGAGTGGCATCTCCTCAACATGGACAGATAAGCTCTCAATGGGGGAAGTGCGGAAGGCACTGTTCGCCAGGCGAAGGCCAGTGTGGTAAATCGAGTCCACCTTTTGCAGTACACACTCGGCTGCAGATGCATAAAACTCGCATCCGTAGTCGACCTTCGAACGAACAAAGGATCGATAAAAGAGTAAGGCAGTAGCCCTATCAGCGCCTCAAGCGCTGAACGTTAGGGAACAAAGAATATCCATGGAGCGGGTACAAGAGACCCTAAGTCTACGAATATGAGCCTCCCAGGTGAGGCGTCGGTCAAATTGAGAAATAGGTCTGGGTGAGGGTGGAGTCGTAGATGGCGGCAGAAGTGCACCACCTAAGTCGGAGTCAAATAAAACCGAAACCTGTGCGCTTCGGCATGGCGAGAGACGCGGTTCAATGCCTGTTTGAGTCGACGCTCCAGAGTTGGCATCTGGGCCGCGCCAAAAGAGATCGAAAGGTCGTCCACGTAGAGAGTAGCAAGAGCATCTCCGGCAGCACCGATGTGATACGTTGATGCGAAGGGCAAAGGGTGTGACACTGAGGACAATTTCCTTGCGGGACAGCCTCTACTTGCTCCATTGGGCCGAAGAGGGATCCCCCCACCCGTAAGTGGAATCGACGATCTCGCAAAAATTCAGATATAAAGATTGGGAGGTGTCATCCCGCCCCCGTCGTATAGAGAGTCTCCATGATACCGTATCGTCTTGCAGTATCATAGGCCTTATCTAGATCAAAAAACACCGTGGCGTAGTGCTGTCTACGAAGGAATGCCTCGCAGACGGCATTCCTCGCAGACGGAGCAGATCATCCGACGTGTAGTGGAACTTGCGGAAGCTGCATTGTACAGAAAACAGATGGCATCCGCTGTCCAGAAAAAAAGGCTAATCTAACATTTACTAGTTTCTCCATCAACTTGCACACGTAGTAAGTTAGAGAGATTGGGCGGAAACCGGCCGGGTTAGAGTGATCTCTCCCCCGGTTTGCGAAAGGCGAGCACAGTAGCGATTCGCCAGGAATCTGGGAGGATACCCTCTACCCAGATCCTGTTGAACAAATCTAAGTGAAAGGCCATGCTTCGCTCACCCAGATGTCGAAGCATGGCGTACAGGACATCGCTCGGACCATGAGCGATGTCGGCGCACGAAGCAAGAGCGGAACACAACTCAATCAGAGTAAACCTGTCGTTAAAGGGTTCTCCGCCTCTGGAGGTAAAGGCCAGCCGGCGGCCTTCAGCGACATCACGACGCAAAGTGAATGCTGGCGGAGCAGCATCACGGCTAGAAAATGCGATAGAAAGTGGTCGCGAAGGATTCGGCCACGGACGCGGGGTCCGAGATTGCGGTCCCATTCTCCTGGAGAATGGCGAGAAGTTGGCCTGAATTGTTTCCACACCTCTGCTAGAGGGGTATTCCCGTTAAGTGAAGACACGTATGCCCGCCAAGAAGAGCGGCAGGCGTGTTTCGAAATATACCTGAACCTAGCCCTAGCCTGCCGAAATTCACCGAGAGTGAAATCACTTGGGCGGCGCTTATAGTGCATGTAGGCATGACGCTTCTGTTTGAGAGCCGTCTCTCACACTGCTAACCACCACGAGAGTGATCGGCGTGCAAAACGGCCGGACGTTCTAGGAATAGTAGTTAGGCCCATGGCGATGAGGTTGCCGGAGAAAAACTCAACGGCCTCATCTATTGACCTAAACTCCTCTAGTGAGACAGAGAAATCAGTCATTTCCTGAAAGGTAGATCACCACGCTCCAGCCAAGCACGACCGGGGTGCGCTCTCGGGCGGCAGTGGCCCAGAAAATTATATTTGAATGGGAAAGTGATCACTACCATGGAGGACATCGACCACCCCCCATTTAAAATCAGGCTGTGCATCCGGAGAGCAATGATAGATAGAGACAGGAAAATGAAGTGGTTCTCGGGCAATGATGCGTAAACTCATCCACATTTAGGTCATCTATCTCCAGATCGTCAATCAGGTCGGGAAGGACTTGACCCCGGGTATTAATCGAGCAGTTTCCCCAGAGGGGGTGTCTCCCGTTCATATCTCGAGCAAGATAAAGGGCCTAGGGAACCGTACCACGATGCAGTGGAAGTCCCAAGTGTCGATGTCGGTTGACAGTGGAATGTACGGGGAAATAACAGTATACCTCCTATCCAAGTGCAGCTGCACAGCTACTGCATGAAAGAAGGTATCTAAAGCGAAGAGAAAAATGGAGACATCATGCCTGGTGTAAATCCCGCATCCTCCCGCCCGACCCTCATCACGTGGTGGTGGGGTTGCAAAACTCTTATACCCCGGGAGTGTGGGTAGGGGACACGCACCCAGCATGGTTTCCTGCAAAAAGGTAGCTAACGGGAGAGGACGATCCTCCGCAGCTCTTCCCAGCTGGAACGGAGTCCGTGGCAATTCCATTGAAGGAATATGCCCTTCAGGCCTAGCTCAGAGGAGATGCGAGGGCCCTCTTCGAAGAGAAGACCCTCACGGGAATGGTGGTACGCTTCCCGGAAGCAAAACTCCGGGTGCAGTTGGACGGACAATGCGTTGTCGTCTTCGAGGACTTATCGGGGAAGGTTGGGCTCGCCATGAGTCTTTTTCTCCCTCCGCCTCGAAACCTTAGGCGAGTGGGGAGGCTTCGGAGGCGCGAGTCCCTCTTTTGGATGATCCATCGTCTCAGAGCCATCCAGACTACCACTGGGTGTAGGCGAAGAGCCGAAGCTCCTTTAATGCTGTCCTCCTTTCGGTGGGCAGCTTAGGAACCCCGGAAGATGGCCTCAAGACCTTCTTCAGGGATGTTGCCTCCTGAGAGTCTACCGACTCGATGGAGGCGCGCGGCCGTTTCGCCTTACGCGAAACGGTCACGATCGGGGGAGGGAGGGGAGCCCTGGTTTTCACCGGGGCTGGGTGAACCCTTTTTGCCGCCAGCTTTACCAGGGAAGCACCCGGGGTGGGTATAACCCGCAGGAGGGTTCCGAATGGGCACGGAAACGACCGTGCTCGTAGTCTTGGAGGTGCCAGGAACAGAAGGTGTCTTTCTCAACATTGAAGCATAGGAGGTCCAGAGCAGCGCCGGGCGCGCTAGGACTGACTAAGTCCTTAGGATCGCGAAATGAGACAAGACCCTTGGCCTGACCGGGCAGGATTTCCTTCTAGGCGAGATACGCAGCACATTGCTTCGAAGAAGTGGGGTGCGGCTCTCCGCAATTGACACCCTTGGCCACATACGATTTGGACTTATCGTGTGCGGCTTTGGAGCAACTTACACAGACTTCGGTTAACCCCGACTTTGCACGTCGACAGGAGCGACTAGTATGGCTGAAGCAGTGACAGTGTAGTAGCATCCCCGCGGCAATGGTACGAATGCCTTTACGCGGTAGCGATACCAACCAGCACGCACCGACTCAGGGAGCTTGTCACAGTCGAACGTGACGAAGAGTGTAGGGGTGGGTCTCGAGGCCCCTCTCTGTTTTTTCATCAAACGTTCAACCTTGACAGCCCCATGATAGGCCAGCTCTAAGGTGATCTCATCTATGGAGTAGTCTACGAGTTCCCTCGCATAAACTACTCCGTTCACGAAGTTCATGGTAGAGTGCGGCGTCACACTCACAGGCGTGCCATCAAGTGTCCGAAGGGCACTAATCATGGCCACCTCAAAGGCATTCGAAGCATTCGCCAAAAGACGGGTAACCTTCCACTCTCTACCAATCACACTAGCTCGAGCTCTCCTCTGATGGATCATCTTGCCCTTAGTTAACAGGCTGTCATCAGTGGAGCGAATAACAAGGAATTGTTTGAAGCCAGCGGGCTCGAAAACCCCAGATAGCCTCTAATTGGGGGACCCCGACGTAATCGAGGCTCCACTCTGCGCAGTTCTGGTCTTCGTCTGGGACTCTCCACCCGGGGGAGCAACAGGGCCAGACGTGCCGATCTTAGCTTCGAAGCGACAAGAACCCCGTCCGTCCCCGCGTCTTCTTTGTCTTTTTCTTGTTACTTTTCTTTTTAGGAAAGGAGGGTGGGAATAAACCCGCTTCTTCCCTCCACCTGCAGAAGCACCCAGGCCAGATGGACCGGCCTCAGCAAGATCCTCCTCCGATATGGACAAGGTCCTGGCTGTCATTGGGGCACCAACCGTAGGAGATCCCTCCTCTCCTTGTAAAGACTTTGATACTCGAGGGGTCTAAGGAGGATCTTGCACAGGGGGTTGCCTCAGGGACCATGTCCATCCTAGGGGAGGAAGCTCCATGTGGTCATCACCCCCCAGGACATCACAGGTCCCATTGGTCACAAAGTATTTTGTCGAAGAGAGGGAGGCACTTACAGTGACCCCCTCTAAGCTCAATATGCGAGCCAGCAGGTTTTAGAGAGTTGAGGCCGGCGAGGCCTGTCTTCCGTCCTCCCTCTAATGGGGTTGGCCCTATCGTGCCGCTCTCACCGAGAGCGGCCAATTATAGGCCACCTGCCTTTCTTGGCAGTCCCCTTAGAAAGTAAGGGGGAGGGACTGCCGCTGAAAAGGAGGCACCCGATAGCACCTCCAGAGAATGGGGTAAAGGGGAGTCTCATCATTGGGCATGGTGACCCTATTAGTGATATGGGAAGCAAACGCTATCACCTCCACGCAGTAGCCCGCTCTGCGAGGGGTGAATACGGGGCCGGCAGAACTAACTTCCGCCATCTGAGGCCAGTCCTTCTGCCCTATGGCCTGGCAGCCCATCTGCAAGGAGGCTCCACCTTAGGCTCGGCGTAAAATGGATAGATATTGAAAGGAGATGAAAAAAGTTGTTAAAAAAACACCATCCCAGACCGGAGCTCAGGGGCGAGGGAAAGTTGTCCCCTCAGCCCCGATCCGGGATAGTTGGTTGAGAGGAAACTGGTCGGCATCTACCCTGTGAAATTAGAGGCCGACCAGATAAAGTTGTGGGAGAGGTTGTAGGGAAAGTGAGCAAGTAGGGTATAGAATACAGACTGTCTGAAAGAAGGAGAAGAGGCTAAGCCGGGGCCGGACGGTGCGCTGAGTTCCGTCAGCACGGCGGACAGGAAGGCAAATCGCCGCGCCCTTTACGGGGTACTGGTTGGGTAATAACAGTGGTACTGGAGTGAGGTAAAGTGACCATGGTTGGTACTTTGCTAAGCTCATTGCACAATGGTAACGGCGGTGATGTTGGCACCAGATGTTGAACAAAAATCAAATGTTGAGAAAGTATATCAATGCGCGAGTGAGAAAGACAACTCGGAGAGGTAGACGTAATCGATGAAGCATGCCCACACACGGAGACTGCCTCTTTTCTGTAATGTATTTCTGGTTGTATGTTGTGTGTGTAAAGGAAGATGGTCACGACCATGAGTCAGGAGCGTGGCAGAAAGGCCAGATTCATGCACAAATTGGGGAGACAATGGGTCGGGAAGAGTTAAGTGGGGTGCGTACTATCTTTGCCACAATGCTCTCATGAAGACCTGCGACTATATATGTATCTTCACCACTTCTTTACACATCTCTCCCTACAAACTTCCTGCGAGGCATGGCTTCGTTGTTCTTCCGCTTTAAATTCAAGTGGAAAAAAATTGCTTTTTCTAGAATTCTGACCGACGATATTGTGCAATTTGCAAGTCATCGTGTCCTTTCAAACTTATGTTCTACCCTTTCATGCTTTTCTATTATTTTCTTCGCCTTCCCCCCTCCAGCCCCTACGGAGTACTAGCAATAAGTTCAAATAAGTCAAGCAGATAGTACTCTACCTCACTTGGAAGTAAAATCTCCTTCCGAGCTAGCTATACCTAAGTGCCCTCTATGGAAAGTAAAAAAGAATGGAAAGGAAGCGACGAGATCAATCGAAAATGATCACTAACAATGCTCTAATAAAACCAACTCCATTATTCCCAGGATGGCCTATGATAATACTGTCTAAAACTATAGAACAAAGTACCAAAATTTACATTTTCTTGAAAATACCAATTTAATTTCCATGAAAATTGCGCTGAATTTTCTTTGAAATTTGCCTTTAGTAGTGGCCAAGTTTCATAGAACAAAATGCTAAAAAAGTTATTATGAAAGTAATGTTCATTTGAAGAAATTATGGATACCAAGAAAAGAGAACGATAAGTAGAAATGTAGCCATAACCAGAAAGCATAATCTCATAGACGAGAGAACAAAATATTAATATGAAGTATGCAGGTCATTGCTATTAATGACTTTAGTCCATCTTCGCCTCAGGATTTCAATTTGTTGCGTTGTTCGATTTTATTTTCCATTCTTCTTCTAATCTTTGCCAGAAATCTTCAATATTCGTCGGTTTCGAGCCATAATCTCGAACTATCTTCCATAGGTATTCTCTCGTGTATATATCAAGGCTCTGCGTAGGCCAGCTCATAGGGCGATATTTTCACCACCCAAATACTATTTCGCTGTCTTTGATCTGTGGCGTGGAGTATTTGTCCACAATGAAAACAGTCTGGCTACTCCCGATGTTCGGAGAGAAAGGATCACATGTTCCTGAGGAAGATTTGTGTATACCGTGTATACCGTAGCGTTTATTTTGCCGCACAAACTGAAGAACGAACTTACAGCAGCGCGTGAAAATATGCTCCACACCATAATTCTGTCACTTCCAAATTGAACCGTTACTTTCGTGCATACGGGATTCAATCTTTCACATGTACGTCGTCTTACGTGATGCTTCTCATCCTTTCAAACAAATTAAATTTGCTTTCGTGGCTGAAAAACGCTCTTACTTTTGCGCACTTAGCCAAGTTAGCCACTTTATTATTTTACTTATAAGGGGTTTCTTAGCAAGGGAGCGTTCTGCGTGTCCCACCTTTATCAGACGGCCTGAGAGAACCTGGCCAAACACAGTCGAGTTCTCGGCTATTTGACGTGGAATACCTTTTGCTATCTCAACTAGGTTCTTCGTCGACATCTTTTACATCGAGCGATCTTCCCTTGAATGTTTTTTCGAGGGTGACTCGTTTTCTTAGTTGATTTGCAGGATACGGTATCATCACGGAGCTTCATTAAGCGTGAAACCCTCTCTTTTGACTGATTACAAAGCCTCGAAATATCAAACAGTGTCGTTACTTCACTATACCACTAGACACCCCTCTTTCTGAAAGATTTCTAGACCCTAACTCGTGAATAATACCATAATTACAAGTCTACAATATATGCGAGTCGGTCTTGTCATACATACGTTACGAATTTTTCATATAAAAAGTGTTAAAATTATGATCGACCCCCTCACACACAAGTAAATATATTTTCAGCCAAATACTAACTTGTTTGCTGCGACCTTGTCTTCTGGATTAGCGTGAAAGCGTCGAATTTTGAGGCAAACGAACGGTCATCAAAGTCACGGTTTATCACTCTCAGACAGTCAGACGAGGCTCCGGTTTTTGCCTCTGGCTTCGCGAGTGGGTAGCCAGGGTAGGCCATACGCTCGGAGACAGGTGGCATGGGAAATCAAACCAACTCACTCCCCTCCCACGTCTCTATTGGGAAAATCAAGCTTGGAGTCAGTTTTGGTAGAAGACAATAGAGGGAGACTAGCAATAAGTTTAAAAAATGTCAAGCAGATACAACTCTACCTCGCTCCAAGTGACGTTTCCCTCCGAGCTAGCTATACCCAAGTGCCCTCTACAAGACCAAAAATGTTCATCTTAAGAGGAAAAAAAGACACCAAGCAGGTGAAACGCCGCCGTAAAGTGATTGTTTATATCTTTTTTATCTGCTGATTCAGCTCCCTAGGCGTTAATAAGTGTCCTGCGATTGACATATAAACAAACGGTTTAACAAACAAACTTTACACAATGTTAAGTGAACTTAACTTCAAACGTTAAGCGATCTATAATATACCCTTGTCATTCATTCTATCTCTACACACTTCCCTCGATTTTATTACCCTACTAACGAGGAAGACTTTGGGCGCAATTGATTTAAAGAATTCTTTGGAAACAAAATCTTTTCTTCTAAACCGAAACTACCGTAGTACACTGTGAATTAGTTAATCCCGCCCCCCTTATTTTGCTACCCCTTAAACCCGGCTCCAACTATTGAATCCATAGATTTGTGCCGACAAACGTTATAATTAATCGTTCGCTAGTTTTGGACGCATCATTTCTTCAATTGTATCAGTCATATAACTTTTTTATCTCCTGTTCTATGAAATGAAACTTAGACACTATCAAAAGAAATGTTCAAAGAAATATTCTGTGCAATTTGAGGGGAAATTAAACGAGTATTTACAAAAAAATATGTAGATTTGTATCTTTTTCTGTAGTTTTAGATGATACTGTATTTCTTTAACCTCTACGCGGATTAAACCAACAAGACCCGACAAAATGAATTCGGATCGGGACCAGTAAAATAGTAGATTTATCGATCGCAACAAAACCCTCCCAAGGCAATAAACACTAATCACTCTTTCATATCTAATAAACAGGAATTATCGATTAAATGAAAGATGTTTGTCTCTCACAGTTACGCAAACCACAAAACTAAAACTCTTGAGAGACGTTCGCCTACTTCACAACCCTCAGAGAAGGAGGGTAGCGACTAACGAATACTTGGTACCAGATGCACCGTGCATGAAGCTTCCTTCCGAGTGGCACTCCGTCAGGATGTGGCGCACAGCTTCGGGGGAACGAAGTAGTTATCGAAAAAAAAAACCCCGTTCCGGAACTGCTCCATCAGAGGGCGCTGCGTCCGGCGTGTGTGTGGAATCTGGTGGCGAAAAATCCTACTCGAAACAATCGAGGCATTTAGAGGATACGTCGTATAGCGGAACACGAGAGGAAATACAGTTAAACCGAAAGGACGTATTAATTGGTCTGTTATGTAGCAGATGAATTTTAATCTAAATAAGAGCAAAGTGACGCCAATTGACTCTCGAAATAGAAACTGATTATACGTTAAACGGTCATCGATTAGAAAACGCGTCAGAAGAACGTGATATGCGTATTAATTTCGAGCGACTTCGAATTGTCGATGGACTGAGGCAAAATAGTTAAACAAGCTGATAGAACATTCGGATTTATTGCGAGAAGTCTTGAATATAAATAGATAATTAATAGTTTCCATTGTTCAAATCAATTGTGCGTCCTCCAGCTGGAATATGCAGCCCAATTGCGGTCTCCTTATCTGCCAAAAAAAATCGCTGCATTGGAGAGTAGAGCGAAGAGCGACAAAGCTCATTCCGGAGCTGCAAAACAAACCCTAGGACCTAAGAATTAAAGAATTGAAATTGTTCTCGCTTGAAGCTGGGCGTTTTCGTGGTCAATTGATAGAAGTTTTCAAAATTCTAAAAGGTTACGATAAACTTTTATTCACTTTGTAAACGCGCTAAAAACACGAACAAATGGTTATAAATTGAAATTAACGGGCGTATGCTAAAACAAATGTGAAATGCACATTTAAGCAAAAAACCTTTTTTATTTTACATTTTAGCCTTTTGCATATAATAAATTTATAAATAATTATGAAGCTACACTAAATCTGATAAAAGTGCATTTCACATTTATCTTAGCATATGGCCGTTAGGCTTATCAAACCAATATCATGGGGAAACTTTTACACTAATAAAATAGTTTCGACTCGAAACGCCCTTCCAATTAAATAAACTCAAAGCACGTCAATCAACACATTTAAAACTAAATTTTTTTATTAAACACGTAATAAAAACCATAGTATTAACATGCTATTTGCTTTTTACTCTAAAGGTCTCCCGAAGACGACCTTACCTTACCTTCACATTTTTTCTAGGTCTAGTCAGAGAGAGGATCAAAGGATCTTTACTCGCCCCTGGTCGCGGGGCCACGGGTCACTGCCAGTGTGGATAAAAGGATGCACGCTCATATATATGTACCGGGGGTGAGTGGATACTGTGCGAGTCGTTAAAAAGTAGTAAAACTATCCTTGGACCGAGCACAGCCCACAACTTTCCTACTGAGCTCGGCTATAAAAAACATACGAAGTCTCCAGGATGAACTCGCCGACTTCGAATATGTAAATATTTCGGGAAAGTTCAATTAAACTTGGAGCCGTGGATTAGTACGGCTCCAGCGTGACACGGAGCCTGGTCTAAGGAAAACATTTAATACTCCCACCGGCCTGGGAGCAATGGGAACAGAGGCGTAGCGATAAACGGCTAATTGTGGCTTCCTCCATAACGGTGCCTTGGGCAAAACTATCGGCGCCACCGGTCTGAGAGTTAAGGCAATGTCACCCAAAAGGCTCATAGACTGAAGCCATAAACCTAGGAAACGGTCGTCTCTGAGGAATAAATACTAAGTTGCATCGCGAGCGAAACGAATGGCCGTCAGGAAACCTGGAAGACGTTGGACCGTGCGAACAGACATATGAGTAGTACGTTGATCATGATGCAAAAATCAAAGGAATCTCTCTAGTATCGACCAACAAATTTTCAAGGGGGAGTATGCAGAATGCGTCGGTCGTCGATCGAATTCTCCTTCCACAGTAAACGTTCGGTTGAAGAAGGGTAAACCTCAGTTCATTGAAGACGACCGTCCATAGCGGGAAGCTGAACCACACCAAAAGAGATTGGAGGGACTCCGACATACAAAGTAGCGGCAACACCTTCTGGCAACGCTCAAATGATACTACCTATGCCATTGGAGAAAAGAAGCGTCGGTGACACTTCCGTGCGAGAACCTCTTTTTGGTTGGCAGCTACGAAGAGCCCGCCACCCAGGGTACCCACCCTGCACACTGATCTTCAATTCCAACAAAAGTCTAGGAAATTCCCCACAGTCCTGGGCTGTTAATATCACCTCGATTTATCCTAAGCCGTCTCTGGTTTTAAGAAAACCGACGAAATATTGCCTATGAAGGAAGGCCTCACATTTATTTCCTAGCCGTGGAAGAGCGTCCGACGTGTATGTGGAAGTTGCTGAAGCTGCATAGTTTGAAATTGCCAAGGTTCTACCGGAAGCTGCGTCATCTTCACGGCCGAACTAATTGCAATACATCGCTCAGTGCGGAAGATTACACGCCTCATGCCCAATTCGGAAACAAAATTGTGAGCAGAGAAGCTCTTAGAACGCCCCGAGCGTTCTCGTGGCATTGGAACCTCAACACTCCGTGGTTCGCAGTATCCGTGACGCCACGATTGCCGCAAGCCGGAGGGATTTCGAGATTGCGGGAAATATGAGAGCCAAAGAGACGGCGAGGAATGGGCGACCGGACCACCGTTTCGTTCTTTCCCACACTGGCTACATGGAAGGAATCAGGTCACCACTTCGGGCTGCCTAGCGAAGAAGATGGAAGACACCCGACGGGAACCTAAAGTTGCGCGCCATCGCGCCGCGACTGTTCCCGTGATTCTACACCCTAATTTCCAGGCGTCTGCAGGTTGTTTTATGTCGTCTCTGAATCGGATACACTCGCGAAGCACCGCTATTTAATGGGGCACGCCCCTGCACTTCACTGCGACTACTGTGTGGTCCCATAGACGGCACGATACATTCTTTTGAGTGTCCCAGTATGGGGGGATCTTGGCGGATTCTACCTTTCCCGGTACTGGGACGAACCGGGTCGGTAACACTTGTCCCTTTTAATGTGAACGGATTCGTGCACAGCTGATTGTAGCATCATTGAATTTTTTGTAGGAGACAAGCTTCTTCCACCCTCTTCCCTCCGACGTCTGAGCATACCTTTTTTTTGGGGGGGGGTGTTTCGATTGATTTGTTTCTAGTTGTTTTCGGGTTGTTTTGTTTTTCATTTTTTATTAGTTGCCTAAGTATTAGGCTAAGGTTTATTTTTCACCGACCACGCCTTCGGTGGCGTTGGCCAGTTGATCGCTTTTGAAGGCGATCAACTGGCAACTGCAAGAAATTAGAGCAATTGGATAAAAATTAACAGGGTAGCCATTTAAAGAAGTCAGAATCGACTTCTCAACTAGATCTCGTTAAAGAAATCTACCAAGAAAGTCATACCATACATAGCAAGATATTTAAGCATGGGCTATTTGGTATCATCCAAATAGCCGTTATGCCCCACATCTCCGCACCACCTCTGAATGTAAAGTACAAATGACCAACTTCAACGAGCCTTAAGAGATACTTTTAAGACAACTAAAGAGTTTGCGGACAACCCGGTCGCGAAATGGCTGTCTTGTCTACCTGGAGGGCGGAAAGGGGGCGTTGAATGACCTCTTTCCCCGGGGCCTCGTAAGCTTTGAAGTAGACGGGTGTAGCCGTGACACGGCGTTGCCTCCTTTCAAAGAAGCCTAACACCACCGCTAGCTGATCCACACTGACGGAAGAGACAAGATCATGAAGACCTTTGCTTCTTGTCGTTATTTCGTGTTAAGCCCCTTGGAAGCATTCAGAATGGGAGCTCATTGGCTTCTTGTGTAAGTTTAGAGTCCCTGGCGAAGTATGCCTGCTTGGTATCTTAAGAGGGGGACACTTGAGTATCTAGGATCTCGGTGTTGATTTAGTAGAAGGTGGAGATCCCTCTTTAGGACCAATATCTCCAAGGTAGTGCCAGAGAGAGAGAGAGCGTCTACAAAAAGGCCGTTAATGGGCGCGGTAAGTGCCCTACTCTTAAGCATTGTAGAAACATGAGCAACGGGCATCTTTTAAACTAGCAAAAGATTGGAGAAGCCGGGTTGCGCAGCCCCAGGAAACGAAATACGGCCCGATGCCCATAGGGTAAATGCTTTCCAAAGGCCACACAAGTTTATACAAAGGCAGTTAATCCTATACTAGGATGGTAGGCTAAATGACGAAAAGGGTTGGAAGTATTGAGAGGACACACCCCATAGACCAATTGAATAACTAAAGAGCATTGCCGAAAGTCAAGAGGATCGCAGCTTACAGGAATGAGCAAGGGATGAATACTTTAAAAATAAAGTGAAACTAAGGATAGCATCCACCATGCAAGTTTTTTAAAGATTCTTAAAGAAAATGGCAAAGTCGGGGTAGCGAAAATGTGGGCAAGTTACATAACCCCGTGTATTTGTGGGACTAGGGACAGCGAAGGCGCGCAAACCGTTGCACAACGAATGCTCGGCCTCTTCTCGGGCTTTTGGCGGGAAAAAGTGAAGAAAAGGTCAAAGCGAGACGAACATTTGGCGCTCTTGCCTCAACCTCTTCTTCACAGTTTAAATAATATGGGTTGTGGGGAGCCTCTTCAGTAGGCGGGGGGCAAGATTCGACGAAGTGATAACCAACGAGGGCAGCTACGCAGGAGATAACTGTAATCAAAGCAAAGACGGGACGCGGGTGGTGGTTATCGAAATTCAAAACGCAATAACCACGAGGCCGCATCACGCAGAAAGTGAAGAGAAAATAAGGGAGAATATATAATCGGCCCCCTGCAGGTGTTGGGGGCTTGGGGGGCGGTGCATAATTGAGAGTACGTGGGTCGGGAGAGCTTGTCGACCCCCAGGTACCAGGTGTATGTCTATAGAGGACACCCCCTTGAAGGCGTGAAGACGGGGGAGGATGTGGAAATGTGTGGAAGATGTATAGCCGATATCCCCCTTCAGACCCGCCGGGAGATCATGGGCAATTCTCCAGATGACCGCTGCAGCGCGGTTGCCCCTCGCCCCCACAATGACTTCACTCTCGTTTTTGTTTTGTTTCTTGTTTGCTTTTGTTTGTCTGATTTTTTTAGGGGGGGGGGGTTATAGATTTTTTATTTTACTATAGCATAGTATCAGACTGGAAAATTAAGTACAGCGACTTATGCCCTTGGCGGCAGTCGCCAGATGGCGCCATTTAAAAAAAAATATCACTCCATAGCCTAGAGAGAGACGGCCAGCCTTCATTTGCCTGTTGTTTTCATTGACGATGCGCGACGGTCAGACCTTGCACCAAATTGCCAAGGTTCTATCGCATCGTGACCCGAACCCTGCACCCCTGTGGAATGACTCCTCCCCCACCTTCCTCCCGCTACGGTCCTTTCACTCTCCCCCTACCCACCCTTCCCCCACCCTCGCTAGCGTCACCTTCCCACGCGTCGAAAGCGACGGTTCAAGGTAAAATCCGGAACTTTATCCCTGGTTCCATTGAGGTTGAAATGGTCTTGGGTTATAGGGGGGTGGGGGCTCAAAGGGGGACGTTTTGGAACCGGCCCTCGTTATGGCAGGATTTACCCTTGGGGTCGGTGCGCATCAACACCTTTTAGTCCATCTTGGCGACTGGCTGCTGGGGCATGAGTCGGCTACTATTTATTATAAACAACAACAAAAAAACAAGACCAAGGACCACCCAAAACCAACAAACCGGAGGATATCCCCTTTGGAGCGGGTGGGAGACCCGTCTCCCTCCGACACCAGAGCATGCACCCAACACCAAAGCTAAGCAAATTACTTTTACGCCGGTAGGCGACTAGCCTACGAAATCCCCCGCCGCCAATGAAAATAGGTGGAAAGTAACGAAAAGTGGTTAAATGGAAATGTTTAGAAAGAAAGCCTGGGTAGTCTCAATCTAGTTTGAGACTACAGGGGGCACTGGAGCCGGGACCAGGTACCGGGTGTACCCGAACTCGAAAACAAACCCCCATACAAACAGCAAATCTCTCCATTAAATACCCGCTCTATTACAATGACTTCCTTATAATAAATTCTAATAAACAGCAAAAGCATTCAACGTATACATCCTAGTGGGGAGGTGGTTAAAAGAGGGGGGGGGGGGCAGAGGCCCGAACTCCCGTAACAGTACAACCAGAAGAACACAGACTCGTTAACACTGAGTGTGTTCTTCTGGTTGTACTCAGTGGTACGAGTCATCATACAACTATATTTTCTCGATATGGTAAAATGGCAAACATATACACATTTAGTTTGTGCTCTTGAACAATCTCAATTTAATTATCTGACATATTTGATGTGGATTTACGTCAGTACAGTTCTTCAATTCACCATCGTCAATTTTTCCTTGTTGGTGTGGGTGAAGTACACCTTAGAGCAGGAACGGGTAATAATTTTAAACAGCGGGCCACATTAGGCCCAGGTCACACATTGCCGAACTGCTGCCGATTCGAATCACATTCGGGATCTCGCTATTCCGACTTGGCTCCGATAGTTTCATGTTTCATGAAATGCTCGGGCAACTTTCCGAATCATTTCCGATAGTTTCATGTTTCATGAAATGCTCGGGCAACTTTCCGAATCATTTCCGATAGTTTCATGTTTCATGAAATGCTCGGGCAACTTTCCGAATCATTTCCGATAGTTTCATGCTTCATGAAATGTTTCGGGCAACTTTCAGAATCATTCGGTTTGCATTCGGACTCAAATTCGGCTATGTGTGACTGGGCCTTTAATGCTTTTGTAAAGCTTTGCGGGCCACACTTAAAGTTAGATGCAAATTTCCAATACATATAAGTTAATTGCAATTATCTTTTGTGCATTTGTTTGCATAGACTACATAAGTCATAGATATAGCTACACATAAATAACTAAAGAAGGTCAGTTTTGCATAGTTTCGACACCTCATTTAAACTGTTTCCAGACTTATATCAGAGTGGGAACCTAGAGCTTCACATAGAATGCGAACCACAATTTACAATTAATTATTTGGCGCAATCTGCAATAGAGCCAAACAATAAAAATGACCGAAAATATAAAACTAGGCCTATATGAAGTGAGTTTTTTGGGGGTAAACCAATAAAATTTCAAAGGCATTTCAAAATTCGACAGAATTAATGCACAAGGCAAGAATTGGCCAAAATGCTTAATAATTAATTTTCAATATTTCGTCGGATTCCGATACGAAACGCGGGTCACATAAAAAGCCTGCGCGGGCCGCAGATTGCCCACTTTTACCTTAGAGCAATTCTTTTTTAACCCTTTGAAAAATATTCTATCGCTCTCTTAAATACAATGTCCCCATATCTTCAGCAAACGCTTCTTGTATCATGCAGACCATCGGCGCTTCTTCGGTCCGTATTTAAGCTTGGATAGGTGACCCTCTCAAAAGATTGGTGCAAAATGCCCTTTTTTATTCATTGGACCTGAAAAAGCCACCTAATTCTTATGGGTATCTGACCTTTTGGGGTTTTTTCACCGACGCACATCTGTCGACCAGTACTATTCTCGGCGGGGACCAACGGTTTAATGGTGGTTACGAGCAAAGGAATCTGGTAGAGAATTATGTGCAGGTTTCATGTTATAGAAACTGATTCTAAATTGATGCCTTTGCTTGGTTGGATGAATTTACAAACGCTAAATTAAGAGGATACGAGAGCGAAAGGATATAATATTGGTGGACGGAATGCAACGCCGTGCCAACAAAAATGATGCTCAAAAGTTGAAAATGAGACGGTTAAGTGGATAAATCCTGTTATTTTTGTTAAAAATTCTAAATGGATTGACTAATGTTAAAGCTGAAACTTTACTTCACCTGGACAACTTTAACCGAACGAGTAGTGGTATACATGTACGTGGGAAGATTTGAAAAGGATGCAACAACGAATAAAAGTTCCGGATGCAAGGAAGCAGGTGTGGCAGAAAACATTTCGAGTCGCTAGCAATATGGCTACTTGAAACGTCCCAAAATGAGGCATCATTGGAGGGTAGTTAAATGCAAGACACTTCTTAAAAGTAGCGACCATTATGAGGGGAAAAGTGGGTAGCTAACATGCGAGATCGACCCTTGGAATTTTGAGCAATTTTTTGGCGATTGGCTACTAGGGCACAAGTCGCCTTAATCACGTTTACAGCCTAATAATTGGCTGGATTAAAATATATATATATATATATATATATATATATATATATATATATATATATATATATATATATATATATATATATATATATATATGCAAAAACAAAAGAACAAAGACAAACAAACAAGCAAAAAAACAAAACAAAAGAAGCAAAAAACAGAAGAAGAAGAAGGAAGCACGCTACGGGGTCGGGAGGAGGCCCGTCTTCCCCCAGCGCAGGAACATGAGACCTAAGAAATCAGTCAAAGTGGAAGAGGCCAGACTCCTCCAAAAAGTCTTATTTTAAAAGCCCATCTGGCGACTGCCTACTTGGGTATAAGTCGCCATACTCGACACAGCCTAATTACTACTAGGCTATATTAAAAAAAAAAACAGAAAACAAATAATATGTAAATAACAAATAACGATAAAAAAGGACAAAAGCTGCAAAAAAATGTAAATAAACAGCAGAAGGACAAGAAGGAAACGCGCACCGGCGTCGGAGGTAGGCCTGCTTCCCCGGCGCAGGAACACGAGACCTAAAAAAAAAAGTCAAATAAAGTCGTATAGTCCACAAGTCAGTGTGCACGAACTCGTCCCGAGTACAAGGGACAAGCGGTAGCGACACCGCTCATCCCGGTACCGGGGCAGGTAACGTGCGCGAAGATCACCCAGACTGGGACATTCGACAGGAATGTGCCGAACAGTCCGGGGGGCAACGCAGTCTTCACCTTAAGGCGCAGGCAAGCGCTCCATCAAATGGCGGTGCGTCTCTCGAGTGTGTCCAATTCGGAGACGACAGAAAGCAACCTGAAGACGTCGCGGCAATTGGGGAAAGGTACATGGGAACAGTCACGACGCAATGGAACGAAACTTTGCTAACCTCAGCCGACTCCCATCTTCTTTGCCAAGTGCCGGAGGGCAGCTGCTTGTATTACTACCATGTAATCGGTGTGAGGAAGAGCGAAACGCTGGTCTGGCGACCCAGTCCTCACGGACTCTCTGACGCCCTCATCGATGCGCTAATTCCCCGCATTTTCCACATGTCTAGTAACCCAGCAGAAAAATCTCTACATCCGCCCAGCTCGCCAATTCTATACATACGAGTGCCGTAAATTAAAAAAAACAAGGTCTGCTGACCAAAAAGTCGCGTGCTCTCACTTATTCTGATTTATGACCTTACGACGTTCAAAATATTCAATAATTCCCGGACTAACCTTGGGAGGACATTGGCGATTCTATCATTCGCAAGAGAATGTAAAACAACATAAGGGTTTCAAATTTCGTTAGAACCTAGCCTAAAATAGAATAACCTGGTTGTGCCGGGTCTAACCTAGCTTAGTATAACCTAGCATAGTATAGCCTACTTTATCCTACCTTAGCTTAGTATAGCATATTATAGTATAGTCTAGCTTAGCCTAGCCTAGTATAGCCAGGCTAGAGTAGGCTACTATAGCCTAGCCAATATATCCTTGCATACGATAATCTAGTCTAGCATACTATAGGCTAGCTTGTTATAGCCTATCCTAGCATAACCACACCTAACATAATAGAGCCAAGCGTATCATATTATAGCCTAGACTAGTATAGCATACCCTAGACTAGAATAACCTTGCATAGCTTAGCCTTGGTTATCTAGCCTATCGTAGCCTGACAGAGTATTACCTAGCATAGCAGAGTATAGACTTCTCTAGCTTATTATACTTTAGCTTCACCTAATTGGCTACCCCCGAAATGGGTCATGTCTTATTTATTTGGCGAGGGAAGCTTTTTTTTTATAGGGGGCAGCAGATATTCTGCAGGTACGCCAGCTGCGATAAGTTGAGCCAGGTAAGAATAAATAATTTATCAGAGCTGATAGTAGACCTTTGCAGCAACTATTTAAACCCAGGTTATTTTCAGGTTATTCATCATATGAGAATAGATCTTCTAGCTGATGTAATATTGATTTAAAGGAATTAACTGTAGATTTATTGACTACTCCCTCTTGTAGATTATTCCATTTCTCCACTATCCTGTTACTAAAAAATCTTCTAAGCTCCAAGTTAGAATATTGGTGTGCGACCTTGAAGATATGACGGCAATTAGCCTGGCGTGGGGCAAGGACAAAGATCTCCAGGCTGAATTCTACTCTCACTGTGAAGTAATTTCCAACATTTTATCAGGTCAGCACGGAGAAGACGGCCTTTAATTGAGTAAAGATTTAGTATGCGAAGTCTCTCATTATAATTTAAACCAGCCATACCATTCATATGACGCGTCCAAGTTCTTTGAACCGATTCCAATAGTTTGCTGTCTTCCCTGAAACCTGTATTCCATAGAGTAGAGCCAAACTCTAGCAGTGGTCTGATGTGCGCTATGAATAGGCCTAGCATGAATTTAGGAGACTGGCAGATGGTTGATTTAAGGAAATTCGAGCTTATGCCAGAAGCTTTGTTTACTATAGAGCGGATATGTTTGTGAAATCTTAGAGATGAGTCATTGATGATGCCCGAATCTTTGTGCCAGTTAACAATACTCAGTGGACGTCCATATAGGTAGTACTGACTCAGCAGTCACAGCTCGTGCCACGGCACTGTCCCTCTGTAGTATCTCATGACGACACACTTAAGCCAATTCAGGTCTAATCCCCATGACCGAGCAACATCAGCAATAACGTCAATATATCTTTGACAAGAAGATGTAGCAATTGCAAGGGATGCCAAGGTAAGTACTAAGATTCGTACATACATTTTCAAATCATCTGCAAATATCTTGCACAGATTAATGATGCAGTGCGGCAAATGGTAGACATATACCAAAAAGAGGAGCGGACCCAGCACTGACCTCTGGAGAACCCCGCCCTTCCCTTCCCTATCGGTACTATTCACCTCAGACACTGCAACACTCATCTTGCGCCCTATCAAGAAGGATCCAAGCCAGTCCAGTAGGGTATTCTCTATCCTCAGCAATCTCAGTTTTTGTAGTAGCACATAATGACTAACGACGTCAAAGGCTTTGGAGAAGTAAAAAAGAACCACATCCACAGCATCATCATCCGATAACCAAGGTGACGCAATTATATGTGATTAGTAGCCGATCCTCAATAGTTCTTCCCTTTCGAAACCCATACTGGTCATCAGAGATCATACCATTCTCTTCCAGATAGGATAACTTTTCTGCGATAATCCTCTCCATTGTCTTACAACATACTGATGTAAGGCACACTGGCCTATAGTTCAAAGGATCATACTTCGTACCTTTCTTGAAGATGGGTATCACTTCCGATACCTTCCACTTGTCCGGAAGCCCGCCACTCCTCAAACTTGCAATAAACAGCCTGTGAAAAACACGTATTAATGCCGGGCAAGAGTTTATTAGTATACGATGAATTCCATCCGGACCCATGCTAGAATAAGCTTTTATACGTTTCACCGCCATTGAAATGACCAAGAGTAATATCTATTGGGTCCATGACATTACCATTTAGCTGATGCAGAAAGGGATTTAAGGGGTCATCCGTGTAAACAGTAGCGCAACTATCAGCCAGATACCCAGCCATAAGTTTATTATCACAAATAATATTGTTTTGTTTTAAAGGCCCTATTGCAGGAGCCCCAACCTTCTTGCTTCTAATGTGCTGATGAAATGCCTTCGGATTTACTTTGAGACAATCCACCAGTGACTTCTCGAATTGAGCTTGCGTCCGGATATAATAGTTCCTGCATTCACTATTAATTGAGTTAAAATAACCTAATATTGTTTTGGCTTCATCAGAATTTCGACCAGAGTTAGTCCTTATCGTTTTATACAATTTCTAGGCAGAGCTTCTCTTCCTCTTCAGGTAGGTTGGTGGTTTATATCTATTTGGTGGAAAGTTATGCACGAATACTTGGAACACGCACTTCTATGAGTGGGAGCAGGATCTCCAAGAACCTCTCATACTGCTCATTGATACTCAGATTTCCAAATTCATAATCCCAGTCTCTATTTTACAGGTGAGTGTTCATTCTTCCATAGTTACCCCTTATACATAATCTCTTACTGATTATACCCCTAGGTTCATTAGGTATTTTCATAAAGATGTATTCACAGATACCAGTACATGAGAACAACCAGGTAAGGGAGGCAGCGCACTTACATCTCCGATTCTATCAGCCTCAGAGGTAAATATATAGTCCAGGATATCGTTTGACCTCAAGAATGTTAGGAAGGCAACCCATTGCGTTAAGCTCAATTGATTAAAACAATTCAAAACCTCAATTGTCATGGGTAAGATTTATTGAGTTGTCATTGGACCAATCCACTGCCGGTAAATTAAAATCACTTAGTATTAGTACTTCCTTTCTTCTACAAAAGGAAGGAAAAAGTTAACAAGTTCAGTGTTTGCAGCCAATGAGTTGGTTGGGGGACGATATACCACCACAACATAACAGTTATAGTTATAGTTAGCTAGTAAGATGACATGTAGGTTAACGGGGAAAAATATATCCACTGATAGAAAAGATAATCTCCTTCCTAATGTACAGCCCTACTCCATGATTTCTTGTATTTCTCACTGTATCTTACTAGTGTTCTTACTAGTGGATGGTAGGCCGGCAAAGAGATTAAAGGAGTAAGCCAAAGTATTTAGTATATTAACTTTATTTGTGATACAATTTAAATTCAAAGTGCAGATCCTTAGCCTAGTAAACTCAGAACGTGAAACAATATATAAATTATTTACAACATATCCCTCTGCCCTTGATCTATTTATTCTAAAGGGCCACCTGCCCCCCCTTGGGCTAGTAACCTGTTCATGGTGGGATTCCGCTGAGGGCGGAGGCAAGGCAGTAAGGCTAGAGTCTGTGTGAGTACGTGGTTTAGCCTGCTGCCTACAACGGAACATTTTTTGCCGTTGTTTGTATGTTAAGTCTCTGTTGATGAATACCCCTTTGAATTCAACAGTATTTGAAAGTTGTCTCGTTTTTTCTAGAATTTGAGATTTCTGAGTAAGATCAGAGATATTTAGCCAATAGAGGTTACGCTCCCGATTCACACAAGAGACATTGGAGAGTTCGGCCGTGGAGCCCACAAGATGCTGCACCACTCTTGAATTTGTTAAAAAATATATGGTTTGTATCTCTTCTAATTCCTCTAACAAAAGTAGAATTTGCTCTTTTCTGTCTCTCTTGCATTTCCCACACTTCTCATATTAACAATCTAGTGTCCTCCCCAACTAGAGGGGTCCCTATGCCAGCTGGAATGGTTGCGGCATATGTACCATTGTCCCTGCTAGCCATAAGATAGGCCACATTGTCAGAAAGTACCTGAACGGTCTCTTTACAGTGGTCATTAGTTGATTCAGACCAGCAAACATAGATGCAACGTCACTGTTAGGACTAGATTGAGACGGACTACACCTGCACTTTGTACACTTGTACAATACCGCATCCCCTCCATGTTCAATAATTGCATTAATCAAAGATGGTGCAATTCCCATGCACATAGTATTGTGGAAAAACCAATTGTTACATCTATCACAGCCCAATGAATTTTCACCAAGTTTCTTATTGCAAGTTGCACATTTTACGGAATTCTCTTTTGCAGCCATAGGCTGCACACTTACAGGTGAAGCAAGCCCGCTGGATTAAGATCGTCCAAGCTGAGGAGCCGTTGATCTATTCCTAAACTTGATGTGAACAGTTACTTTAGGAATTACCCCAGTTTTTGATCCTCTAGTGCTTGGCAATCCCGCGCCCAAACCCCGACCACTTCCACTCAAAGACACGACCTCCCACCTTGCCTCAGCGGTCTTAGGGGATCACCGATTAGGTGTCAGTTGAGAATGTTTTGAAGTTCTCTGCAGATGTCGTTAACCTCCCTGACCAGCTTAACTCTTATTTTCCAAAACTTCACTTGAGAAAATATTTTATTACTACTAAAAATAAGTGATTTAAGACTTCTCTAATGATATTTAATTTAATATTTCCTCAGTATAGCTTTTGTATCAGCACTGAGAATTTTATATTTCGTTCGTTTGTTTCAAATATAGTGATATCAAAACTACACTATGCTAGCCTACACTAGCTTAGCATAATATAGCCCTATCTAGCCTAGTATAGTAGAGCCCTGTCTAGCCTAGTATAGCTTAGCCTATCCTATCCTAGCATAGTAAAACCACCCTAGCATTAACTATCTTAGACAAGTATAGCCTATACTATCCTATTATACCCTAGGCAAGAATAGCTTAGTATTTTCTAGCCAAACATACTATATGCTATCCTAGCATAGCATTTTATAGCCTAAATGAGGATAGTATATCTTACCCTTGTACATTATATCTTAGCGTAGTATAGCATAGCCTATAATAGCCTAGCATAGTATATTCTAGGCTTGCCTAGCAGAGTATAGCATATTATAGCCTAGTCTAGTCTAGCAGAGTATCGGCCGAATAGTTATGATGTTCTGGCCAAAACAAAATAATTCCCGGGCTAACCTTGGGAAGACTTTGGCAATTATATTATTTAAAAGAGAATGTAAAACAACATAAGCATTTCAAATTTTGCTAAAATCGGCCGAATAGTCACAATGTTATTTAAAAAAAGCAAAACGGGGACCAACCGACCGACATAGCGAGATGTAGAGTCGCTCGAGACTAGACTCACACGCGACAAAAATCGTTCATTTCCTCGGTGAATTATACAAATTGAGGACAGGAACATTAAAGTCCTCATCGTGAAAGGCGATCAAACAAGAACCTTCAGGTTTGAACAAGGAAAGACCGGACGGCCTTCTGGTTCCAGGTATGACCAAACTGCGATGCGGCTGCCCTCCGGGGAGTCGTCTGTAGCACCGTGTTTGAATTCACAGTCCATTGTCAAGGCTTACTCAGGATGCTTGTGTGCACGGCCTCTCAATGAAGGCTATCAAGGCCAGCACCTTTGATCACTTGACCCAAACTATTATAACTTGGACTTTAATTGACAATATGAATGAATAGGTTATCTTACAGCCTCAAACTGTATAATCAAATAGGCAGAAAAATTAAAGTTAAACTCCTTGAAAAAATTGAACAAATTTTAAATGGAGTGTATGGTATTTTAAGAAGCCTACCATTACTACTTAGCTTTATAAGCCCACATTTGTTCCAAAAAGAACATTTATTTGATGAGGGGAGTGGCTGCTCTTTTATTATGTTAATTAGAATCCCCTCTCGTTAGCTACGACATTCTCCATTTGTTTCTTAACTGCAATTTTGTATATCTCTCCTCTTTCATTTTATCCACGGTGTACCAATGAAGCAGTTCACGTTTTTTTGGTTTTTGCCTGGAAATTCATGTCTGTATAACCACTCTTAGTGGGTTGGGCCTAGTACTGAGGCGAAAGCCAAACCATAATCTGTATTGGAACTGTTGAGAGCAAAGGTAATTTTTCAGGAGAGCGCCGTACTATATTTTAGACGGGGTTTTGTTACTTTTGCTAGATTTTAGCCGTTTTAAGCTTTTATTAACTTAAGTGATTATATTAAACTTATATAAACTAACAACCAACAAATTAACTTAAAACAAGGCTAAAAAGGGGCTCAAATCTAAGACAAATTACCGGAACTGGAAAAGTACCGGCCGTCCGGTGTTAAACTAAGGATGTTTACAGTCATAGCAGACGACATTGGTTGGCATTTGTGGTCCCTTCATTAGATGAATTACCTTACCAGCAGACGACATTGATTAGCAGCTGTGCTCCCTTACTTAGATCAATTACATTCCCAGCAGACGACATTGATTAGCAGTTGTGCTTCCCTCTTTAGATGAATTACCTTACCAGCAGACGACATTGATTGGCATTGTGCTCCCTTCATTAGATGAATTACCTTACCAGCAGACGACATTGATTGGCATTGTGCTCCCTTCCTTGGTAAGCTGCTCGTTCCCAGAGAGGGGCCGGGGTCCTTTCAAGAACAATTTGTCTATCTATCAGGTTCCCACAAAGAAGGGAGGGTGCGGTTCACCGCCACTAAAACTACCAGTTCAACCATCTCTACTATGGTGGGTAGCTCAAGGGTATGTACTTTAGCATCTTTTTCAGGTCGGGGTCCCCCTCCCCTGGTAGAAAAACCCAAGAAAGCTCTTTAACAACCGCCTCCATGTACACCTATCACACAATGTCATTCACTCCTTCCTCGATCAGCGCTTTCTCTTTCACTCATTCCCACATTCATTCCACTTTTTATGCCTTCTTCCGATCCTTTCACACCCTGACATTCACTCTGGTTTATTCTCTCCAAGTCTATTTCTATCTATTCTTTTTATACACCAAGGTTAACATCCGCATACTCCCATCCAGCTTCTTGGGGGATCATTCCACATCAAACCATTCACTACCGCTCTAATCGCCCTGAGAATTTATTACCATTTAAGACCATGTGGTTTCAATCTGCTTCATCTGTACCACTATAAATGTGTTTGCCTCCAATCATTCGGTCAATTCTATCGGCACATTGAATTGCACTGAATCGGGAATGTCAAAATGGAGTGTGTATGGTGCTGGTTTCTTTCATCTGTTATATGGTAAGTGAGTATTGGTACTCCTGAGTTCGAAAGTGTATAGTGAGATGGCCTTTTGAGAAAATGTTGTGAGAGCTGCGTACCCGTCTTGCAAGAGGGGAGTGGCGTAATCTGAGGCCAATAGATTGGCAGATGAACCCCTGAAGTAACAAGAAGCCACGGCCATGGTTGTCATGAAGGTTTTGAGGATAAATGTCCGGACTGAGGTGTGGCTCAGCATCAGGTATCTCAGGGATGGTTAACAGTCGTTTTCCTATCGCACCCACTGTATATTTTCCATCCTATGGTATTAACATATACACATAAAACAACCATGTAGTCTTATGTTAAACTCGTTTTCTCAGTTTGGGTACTTCGTGCTAGAGTTAAGCGCTCCCTCCTGGGTTCATAGTGCTTCAATAATCTATTCGGGTTGTGTACTCGTTTTACACACCTTTAGAACCTCTCTAACCCCTTTACGAATATTCTATTTTGCCCAGAATTTCATTGTAGGTGCCATTATTGTTTTTCGTTTTTGTAAAAGTAAATACAATCTCATTGGGAGTAGATTGACATATGCGAGTTGGGAAAAAAGATTCGAGAATGCTTTGTTCCATTGCAAAACCCGTGCTGAAGTGTACCATTTGAGTTTACATCTTGTGCGCTTGGGTGGAGTCTCGTGGATTCATGGGGCTGCGAACCCGGCACTTCCTTCCTCCGCCTCAACATTAGTGTAAAAAAAAGAGGGATGTGTGGCAGGTGGGAGAGGGGGATAAAGGTCTTTGGAAAACCCGCAGCCTTTGAAGACAATGGCAATTTGCAAAGGACACATCGAATTTAAGGAGACTTTTGAGATTCATGGACGAACTCCGTTTGTCTTCGAGATGAACGAACTTGATCCCCAAGGTTGTGATCCTACACAAATGTCTATTCTCCATTTTCATGCCTATCGTTCCCTTTACACCCCCTACCCCCCTTGTAACATTCTCTATTAAGGCCTCACACCCCACAGGGGGGGAGGGGGAAGCCTGTTACATTTGTATCCGGACGAGCTGCACATCCTCCGAGCCTGAGTGAAAATTAGGGAGGCCACGTCACTTGAGATGATTTGAAGACTGATGGGAAATGGGAAAGGTGTTGTTACCCTTTTCCCTCGCCCCCCTCTCAGTGCTATATTAGCATTTTTATTAGTAGTAGTAGTATTAATTACGATTATTATCATCATTCTTATTATTAGTGTTATTTATTTATCATCATTAACTATAATTTAAGAAAGGGATTTTTTTGAGTATTTGAATAATAATTTCATCTTAGTTTAGTTATGACATGTTTTTTTATCAAAGTTATTTCTAATAATTCTTTTATAATATCAAAAAACAAAATGGTGAAGTTTAGAAATAAGTATCGAAATTTTGTGAGTTTTTTAAAACCCAATGAATTACAAATGGTGAAGTTCAGAAAATTTATTTTTATATTTCTTCTTCTATAACTATTTTAGCAACGTGATATTTTGAAAGGGGGGAAATTTAGTTTAGAGTTTCTTTTTAAAAGTATTATAATTGGCGAAGTTCAGAAAATTTATACAAATTTAACCATGGCTGCTTTTTTTTAGATTTTAAATTTTAATCTTACTAGCGAAGCGCAAGCTCCCCCCGTAGGGGGGGATGCACAAAACCATTGCCTGGTATTACTATCATTATTATGATTATTATTATTAGTAGAAGGATTAGGATTATTAGGATGAGGATTAGGATTATTAGGACGAGGATTAGGATTTATTATGATTATTATTATTATTATTATTATTATTATTAATAATATGACTATTTGTATGATTATTTATTAGTATTACTATTTATTGTGATACATCTCTCACAACATTTCCTCTGAATGTTACCTCACCAAAGGCAATCTCGAAATGAGCAGTACCATTACTCGCTTACCACATGGCAGATGAAAGAAAGCAAGGGAGAGGGGTAGCTAACTTTACACCACCAGGACCATACACACTCCATTTTGACATTCCCCATTCAGTGCAATTCACTGTGCCGATGGAATTGACCGAATGTTTACCTTAGTGATGGATAAGAGGCATGGGAGCTAGAGCTCAAGGGGGTGGCCTCTTCTCATTGTATCTTTTATGTAGTTATCGTAATTTCTCTTGAATGTATTTATATTTTAACTACTCACTACATTTTCTGGGATACTGTTCCACATATTTACCACTCTCGCATCCAAAAAATGCATTTCTCTTGCTTGTTCTGTTTATTAATTTAAGGCTGTGTCTTCCTGTTTCCCTCTGGACAGTAGTTCCCATGGCCACAAGTTGGAAGAAGGCATCCGACCGAGTCTATGTCCTCGTATCCTTTGAGTATCTTGAATACTTCAATCATGTCTCCGCGAGCTCTTCTCTCTTCCAGTGTCGTAAGTCCTGGGTGTTTCAGCCTCCTTTCGTAGCTCAGGCCATCCAGTCCAGGTTTTGTTGCACGTCTTTGTACTTTTTCCAACTTGTATATGTCACCTCTGTTTTGTGGGGACGAGGCCTACATAGCAAATTCCATGAGGGGTCGAACAAGGGTAAGGTACAGGACCAGAAACATGTCAGAGTCCATGTATGTGACTATTTTTTTATCCTTCCCAACATTTGATTTGTCTCGGTTACAGTTTTATTCACATGGGATTCTGGCTTCAAGTCAGATGTCCCAATTATTCCCAGGTCCCTCTTTACAAATGTTTGTTCCAAAATAACATCCGCCATATTATAGTTGTGGCCTAGGTTATTCCTTCCCACATGTAGGAGCTTACATTTGCTTTCATTAAAAGTGAGCAGCCATTTAGTACTCCAGTCCTGTAACTTGTCTAAATCGTTTTGTAATTCTGTGGCATCATTAGGACTCTTTATTCTCTTGTACAACTTGGCATCGTCAGCAAACAATTTTACGGAAGACGTCAGGTCGTCAAGTATGTCGTTTATATATATAGGGAAAAGAGTGGGCCCCAGTACATTCCCTTGTGGAACTCCACTCTACACCTCTTTCCACTCCGAAAATTTTCCTTTGATTATCACCTTTTGCCTTCTTCCATTTAGGAATGTCTCGATCCATTTTAACATCCGACCACTAATTCCCACCACCCTGAGTTTAACTATAAGTCTCTGGTGTGGTACCGTGTCGAATGCTTTTCTGCAGTCTAGACAGATCGAATCCACACAATCCTGATCATCAACGGCTGATTAGAGCAGTAGTGAATGGTTTGATGCTGGAATGAGCAACAGGAAGATGGATGAGAGTATGCGGATGTTAACCTTGGTGTATAGGAGTGAGAGTATGGTATGGGGAAAGAATGAAAAATCTAAAGTGAGAGCAGTGCAAATGGACTCGAGAGGCTTGGTGTGGAAAAGGTGGGCAGAGGTGGTGACGCTGTTCTGAGGTGGTATGAACATAAAAAAGAATATATAGAAATAGACTTGGAGAGAATAAACTAGGGTGAATGTCAGGGTGTGAAAGGATCGGAAGAAGGCATAAAAAGTGGAATGATGTGGGAATGAGTGAAAGAGAAAGCGCTGACCAAGGAAAGAGTGAATGCCATTGCGTGATAGGTGTACATGGAGGAGGTTGTGAAAGAGCTTTCCTGGGTCTTTCTACCAGGTGGGGAACCCCGAACTGGAAAAGATGCTAAAGTACGTAGCCCTTAGCTACCCACCATCGGTAGAGATGGTTGAACTGGTAGTTTTAGTGGCGGTGAACCGCACCCACCCTTCTTTGTGGGAACCTGATAGATAGACAAATTGTTCTTGAAAGGACCCCGGCCCCTCTCTGGGAACGAGCAGCTTACCAAGGAAGGGAGCACAATGCCAATCAATGTCGTCTGCTGGTAAGGGGATTTATCTAATGAAGGGAGCACAACTGCCAACCAATGTTGTCTGCTGGGAAGTAATTCATCGAAAGAGGGGAGCACAACTGCCAATCAATGTTGTCTGTTGGGAATGTTATTCATCTAAAGAGGGGAGTACAAATGCCAATCAATGTTGTCTGCTGGGAAGTAATTCATTGAAAGAGGGGAGCACAATTGCCAACCAATGTCGTCTGCTAGGAATGTAATTCATCTAAATAGGAGAGTACAAATGCCAACCAATGTCGTCTGCTAGGAATGTAATTCATCTAAATAGGAGAGTACAAATGCCAACCAATGTCGTCTGCCCGGAAATCAATTCATTTATGGAGGGGAGCACAACTTCTAACCAAATTAGTCTGTTGGGAATGCAATTCATCTAAAGAGGGGAGCACAAATGCCAACCAATGCTGTCTGCTGAGAATGTAATTCATCTAAGGAAGGGAGCATAACTGCAAACCAATGTCGTCTATTGGGAATGTAATTCATCTAAGGAAGGGAGCACAACTGCCAATCAATGTCGTCTGCTGGTAAGCTAATTCATCTAAGGAAGGGAGTACAAATGCCAACCAATGTGGTCTGCTAGGAATGTAAATCATCTAAGGAAGGGAGCACAAATGCCAATGTGAGTGAATCCCACGTGGAATTTCTTTTCCAGCACGCAAGTTCCATGTGCTGGAGAAGGTTATGTTAGGCTTAAATTGGTAAGCCCCCCCCCACCCCACCTTTCCACAAGTGGTAGCCTCGAACCGCGTCCACCACGGTCCACCTTTACACGAGTTAGAATCCCCTCGGCAAGAAGAATCTAGGCCATTCGAGAGTATAGCTGTTTCCCACTACCCCCCCCCCCCCCGCGGGGAGAGCCTCAGACATATATAGTGCTCGTTTCTCATGAGGCAGACACAGAGTTGAGAAGTCTCGCCCGGACCCAAGAAGTTTCCCCTAGTTCCAAGTCAGGTGCTAACGACAAAGCAAAATGACGGCTGAACTATTTGTGTGTCGGAATTAGCCCCTGCCAGTGAGGTGATTCCATTTAACGATCGCTACCGAGTGATTTTTCCGACTTCACTCATCAACTCCTGTCAAAGCCCTCCTCGTTTTCGGGTGGCCGAAATACTCTCCCCTGGACCGGACGTTACCCCCCCCCCCCCCTTTGGAGAACCGTCATCACTTTAAGTTCCCGCTCAGAAGCTCTGAGCGCCCTCGCCTCACGTGCAGAAGACATCCGTGAAGCCTTACCCCGACGTCTAACCCGGATTCCTCCGTAAGCCAACCCCTCTTCCCCTTCAGTAACCCAAATGAGTTAATTCCGCCCCCCTATTTGAATAGTCTCCTCCTGTAATACATTAAATTTTAACTTCATAGTCTGATGCATGACTACAATCCCCCCCCCCATCTCGTTTACCGATGTAATTTTACCCATTAATTCATCTGATGTAATTTTGCCCATTAATTCTCTGATGTAATTTTGCCCATCAATTCTCTCATTATTTTTATGTAAATAAAATTATATTTTTGTATGTGCCTCTTTAAATAACCTTGAGCTTTGCCATTGCCCATATTTTACCCGACCTCGTTGCACTCTTATCTCGCTATTCCGCCCGTCGAAACTCGTGGTGTTCCGTCCCTTTGTCGGTTCGCCAATAAGTTATTAGTTCCTCCCCCATAGATATAATATGGTATTGATGTAATGTCATACCACGACAGCCAACCAATGTCCTCTGCTGGAAATGTAATTCATCTAAAGAGGGGAGCACAAATGCCAACCAATGTCATCTGCTGGGAATGTAAACATCCCCAGTTTAACACCGGTAATTTTCAAGAAGAGTACCTTTTTTAGCTGTTTTTTGCATTTTTTTAATTAGTTTCTAGGTAAATTTGTTTATACAAGTTTAATATAATTAAGCAAGTTGAAAAAATGCTTGAAAAAGCTAAAAACTTAAAATCTACCCCCCCCCCTCTAAAAAAAAACCCGCCTAAAATATCGCTAAAAATTACCTTTGCTCTCGACAGTTCCAATACAGATTATGGTTTGGCTTTCGCCTCAGTACTAGGCCCAACCCACTAAGAGTGGTTATACAGACATGAATTTCCAGGCAAAAACCAAAAAAACGTGAACTGCTTCATTGGTACACCGTGGATAAAATGAAAGAGGAGAGATATACAAAATTGCAGTTAAGAAACAAATGGAGAATGTCGTAGCTAACGAGAGGGGATTCTAATTAACATAATAAAAGAGCAGCCACTCCCCTCATCAAATAAATGTTCTTTTTGGAACAAATGTGGGCTTATAAAGCTAAGTAGTAATGGTAGGCTTCTTAAAATATCATACACTCCATTTAAAATTTGTTTAATTTTTTCAAGGAGTTTAACTTTCATTTTCTGCCTATTTGATTATACAGTTTGCGGCTGTAAGATAATCTATTCATTCATATTGCTAATTAAAGTCAAAATTATCATAGTGTTGCAATAGATCTCTATCAAGGTGCCAATACTACCGAAGCAAATATTTCCACCCCATTGTTGTAGGATACTGCTCCAGTAACGAAATCTAGAGAAGAAAAAAGAAACAAAAATGATACAAAAATCCCGTTTGTGTTCCAAACGCTGAACTCTTCGTCAGTCGTAGTTTGGGTCAAGTGATCAAAGGTGCGAAGGTGCTGGCCTCTTGAGAGGCCGTGCACACAAGCATCCTGAGTAAGCCTTGACAAATGGACTGTGAATTCAAACACGGTGCTACAGACGACTCCCCCGAGGGCAGCCGCATCGCAGTTTGGTCATACCAGGACCCAGAAGGCCGTCCGGTCTTTCCCTGTTCAAACCTGAACGTTCTTGTTTGATCGCCCTTTACGCTTTTACGATCGAGACTCGAATGTTCCTGTACGCAAATTTTTATAATTAATCGGGATATGTTCAGTACAGGGAGAAAATGAGCAATTTTATTATTTTATTTTAGGGTACTCATATGTATAGAAATAGCGAGAAACGAATATAAAGGACGAAATTATGGAATCGCGCGTGCGCATTTAAGACTACAGAAACGACCTCATCTAAAACGCAAATGACTTGAAAGTGCAAACGCAAACCCGAAATCATAATTATGAAATGGGGAAAGGGGACTTGGTGTTTAGACTGAGTCACTCTTAGTCTTTTCACACGGCAGATACCAGAGAAAGGGGTTAAATGCAGCTCCCTTCCTCATGGCATAAAACATTGTCACTCTGTTCCCAGTAATTAAATTTCACATTCATTGAAAGTTATAATTTAGTATGTATTAAAGAGGAAGAAAACATACGAGTACATACGGTCAGTCAAGAAAACGGGGAAGTGAAAGTTCGTGAACGATAGAGAATACGCTCTGTATACAGTTGGCTGCTGTATACAGTATCCTCAACTGTTTTCGCCTCATTTTCCTGTAGTTCTTCCGCAACTGACCATTACGTTTCACAGCATCAATTTTCCTCTATATTTGATAATCTCATCCTTAAGTCAAGGGAAAACTTGGCCAGATAAACATTCGAAATGGCGTCATATATATCAGATAAGCAGATTAACAGCACAGAGATCTACGACTTAGTTTTAATAAGAGTCAATGATGCTCCTCTTTCTAAAGGAACGATTTGGCACAGGGGGAGTTTTTCGTAAATGTTCGCCCCCATAATAGGGGATGGCACTATACACATTTTCGGCGAACATAACACTACCCCGAGACCTACATTCTTAATAAATAGAATGAGTATTTTTACGATTATATACGAGTTTTCTCGCTCAAGATTGAAAGATAGGGGGTGGAGAAAAACGACAATCAGCAGTGCCGGCCTATTGAACTGTTTGGGGTTGTTTTTTTTAAAAAGCCAGGTTTTATTCTAGATTTTTTTCAAAAATCAAATGCTACAAGCATTAGAATTACGTAGAAAAAAATAGCTATCTCTATTTTTATATAATATTAATAACTAAATTAAGGTAAGAACAGATCACAGTAATAGATCACCGATCGAGAACTGTGGGTACCCATGATAGCCATAACCTGTAGAAGGAGAGGTGAATTATGAGTCAGTATCAGAGAAATAACCTTAATCTGATAGATATTTGTTGAAATTATTAACAAATATACATTTTAAATAAAATAATGATGAGTAGCGTTCATTTCTTGAAAAAAAGTAATTTAAAAAAAGTTGTTTTTTTGTTTACAAATTTCACTTGAAAAAGACCCTCTAAAACCGGTAATAAACCCCGGGGTTTTTTGATCTGCCAACCGCGTCTTCCCCACATTTTCACTTCCTCCATCTTCATAACTTTCTCGAGATTCTCCTTACAAATTTGCACCAATACCTCCGTTAGTTTACACTTTATTGATGAACCCTTAAAGATGAACCTGAAGTAACCCGATGAAGGTAGGCTCACTCTGATGAATGCAAGGGTGGCAAGGGTCAAGGTAATTCGAATAAAATTGATTTAACTAACAAGGGCATGTTCAGTGGGCAAAAAGAATGAAAAGGGCAGGAATTTTTCGTTAATTTAAAGGTTCTCGGCAAATAAGGGCAGAGCCGTCGAAATTATAAATTATTTATTATTTTTTTTATCTAAAAATAGCTTAAAATAAAACGCAGATCAACACAAGAACGAAACTAAACACAAAAAAACAACTAGGACTAAAATAAGACGCAAAACAATCGGGCGAGGATGAAGGCCTACCCATCTCAGGGGGACAAACACACACCCAACACTCAAGAGGAAACCCTCTTCTAAAAAGCTATATTAATTATCCGCAGTCGAATGTGCACGAACCAGTCCCGATTACAAGGGACAAAAGATAGCGACCCCGCTCGTCCCGGTACCGGGACAGGTAACGCGCGCGAAGATCACCCAGACTGGGACATTCAACGAGAATGTGTCGGGCAGTCTGGAGGACCACGCATGAGACTTACAACAAAGAGTCAATAAAGTCAAAAAGTGAGATAGTCCACAAGTTTGTGAACACAAACCTGTCCCCAGTACAGGGGAAAAGCGGTAACGAGCCCGCTCATACCGATACCGAGACAGGTAACGCGCACGAAGATCCCACCAGTCTGGTACATTCGACGAGAATGTATCGGGACAGACTTGGATATCAGGCATCAAATGGCTTCCCACGAGTCTACCCGATTCAGAGACGGCTAAAATCGACACCGAATTCGTCGAAACATTGTGGTTTTGGGACACGGGAAAATTCGTGGCGCATTGGCACTTAAGTTTAGATTCCCAAAGAGCTGACCTTATATCCGCCCTGTAGTCAGAGTGGGGAAGAGCGAAACGCAGATCCGGTTGCCTAGTTCTTGCAGAAGTTTTGGGGTCCACGTCAGCACACTCACTTCTCTACATGTCCAGGAACCCAGAAGAAGAACATCTCGGTATCCTCCCGGCTCGCAGCAACCGTGGCGTCACGGATGCTGCGAACCAGCGGGTGCAGAGATCCCAATATCTCAAGGGCACAGTGTACTCTGTGAGTCGATATCAATCACAATTAAGTCTCCGAACCAGTTTGGCCTTTAAGAGAGACGCAACGACCATAAGAGCTGCGCCGGCTTATATATTTTTTTCTTTAATTTAAGGGGAAGTCACCTGGCGACTGTCATCAAGGTCTTACGACGCCGAAACGAATTTTACCCTATTTGATAGGCTTATAATAAAAAAGATAAAGAACCCCTTACCCGAATGACAAAATAAAAACAGCCTAAGCCAACAAAAAAGAAAAAAAGCATGCTCTGGCGTCGGAGAATATCTCGCCTCCCTATGGCGCCTGGTCATGTACCCAACACATAAAAAGCTAAATACAATGGATGAGGCGTGCCTCCTCTAGAAACTGTTTTGCTTGACAATCTGAAGTGAACGAACTCGCCCCGAGTAATAGAAACAAGCGGTAACCAACCTGCTGGTTCTGGTACCGCGACATGTAGCGCGGACAAAGATCCCGTGGCATCAGAGATACTGCGAATCCAGGGATACGGAGATTCCAATATCCCGACGGTCTCCAGGATGTTCTAAGAGTGTTTTATGTCACAATCAGGTCTATGACTGGGTACGAAACGTAGTATCCTGTACTGAGCGTTGACTTGAAACCTGGTAGGCCGTGAAGACAGAGCAGTGCATGGTAGAACCCTGCTGGCATCAACCAAGGGAAAAAAGGCGAGGGAGCCGACACCATTCTTCAAATTTTGAACCATCCCTGTACAGTGGCAGGACAGGTGCTTCAAGAAATATGAAAACAATACTCCCGGTGCTATAGAAACTTTGAGGGCAGAGGCGTGCCTACAAATGTTCAAAAGTGGTAGCCTCAAGGGTGGGGTCCTAGGTAGAACCAGCAGGGCCACCGACCCGAGAGCTACATCGAGCTCTCGAACGAGTTGCCTTGCCCTAAACCCCCAAAAGCTTAGAATATGATTATGAGCGTCTCACGTGTGCATAGGCACCGTCGAGATCAGCCGCAAACGAAATAAGATATGATAGCTGGGCTCAAGGTAAAGGGAGAGAGACTGAAAAAACTTCCCTGGGGACCGGCCTCTTTCTAGTTACGCGGAATCGACGTTCTCGCAGAAACTCAAACACGATAGTTTGGAGGGTTCCGCTTAGCCACCATAGGGTGGATAGTCTCTAAGATACCACATTGCCATGCGTTATTTTAACCCTTCCCATATCAAAGAAAATCGTGGCGGTGTTGCCCACGAAGGAAGGTCCCAAGATAGCATTTTCCAGCCGGAAGAGAGCATCTGACGTAGAGTGCAACTTACGAAAGCCGCACTGTGCAAAAGACCGGTGACCTCTGTTGTCCTAAAAAAATAACCGACTCACGATATAGGAGATAGTTAAAGCCATGAAATTGAGGTTCACGAGCTGAAATGTCTATATGTATGATAGAAAATGGTGCATTAGGTAATGGAAGTTGTTTATAAGGGGCTTTGTAAATTTGTTCGTCTTTACACAGTAAATGCCATACAAAATGTTCACCTACGAGTGACAGGGACTAGCTTTGATCCCAGAGTATGCGATTCCATTTAAGAAATTGAAGATTTGCTCTTTAAATGAATCAGGAACAAGAACACCCATTTGAGGAAACAGAAAAATAAATTTATGTGCTCCTGCCTCATGAATTTTCTCATCACGGAGGCGTATCGGAAGGGCCATGTTCGAAGCGACCAGAGGCGCCTCAAAGAACGGCTCGGCGGTCAGATTAGAGTTGAGAGGATTCTAAGGAATTTATGGTAACTAGTTCAGAACCACTTAGTGCATGTTACATACTATGATAAGAATTGTTTCTTGTGGTTTTCGAGGGCCAATACAGTATCGGCAAACGTGGCCTACACCGCTTTCCACCATTTTGCTTCGTTTATAAATTGGGTAATGAAGTCAACTGTCGGGTGGTTAAAGGATGGTGCCTTGAGCAGGGAGTGAAAGGCGATTTACACGAGTAATATCTGACTATTGAATTCAGGAAAGAATTTTCTTATCGCTTCAAAAGATTAGTAGAGCTCACGAGAAAAAGCGGACATGTTTTCTGTGCAACGGTGAACCGATTCGAGAAAAATCTAATGGTAGTAATTTATTTCCTTGTAGCTGTTCGAGAACACGGCTCCCATACCCTCGGCACTTGCATCCGTTAGAATTTTAATGGATGTGTCAATTAATGGACGATGCTGCACCTCAACGCTCGCCATTGTGGTCTTGGTTGTGGGGAATGCAATTAGAAATATGGGACTAATTTAGGAATTTGCTTTGTTCGTGTGCACCATTTATGAGCTCATTTAAGGGACGCAAAGATTGTGGGTGAGTCTTTGACATCTTTACGATCAAACTTAAAAAGCCCCCCAGATTTAAGGGATTCAAAAGTCGTTGAAGTGGGGAAAATTTTTTCCTGCATTTCTTCTTGAAGTGGTGAGATGTACTTGGTTAGGATATGGCCGATGAATTTAAGCTTTTTCACACCCAATTAAAATTCATGTTAGATAACAAACGGGCGAAGAAAACTCGCTTTAAGTGCATACCGTTTCTTAGCCGGGGAAATACAACAATATGTCATTTAATAAGAAAGCAAAGGAAATGTAACCTTGGACTAGGATTAAGATCAAACGTTTGGGTACGAAAGGGTTTTTTCCACGCTGGATACTTCTACAGGTAATTAATGAAACCTCTTTAGAAAATAAGCTTGGAACGAACCTTTGCGCCTGCAATAAGCGCTGTGAAATAAGGGATGGAGGGGGCTAGGTATCGATCGAAGAGACCTATATGTGCCATCCTTCTTCGAAACCATATGCAGAGGTCAATCCCATGAAGATCAAGATCGTCTAATAATACCTTCCGTTTTCATTTTAGCAAATTTATCCTTTGAGGCCTTCAGTTTTGAAGGTAGCAAGGGGCGCGGCAGGATTGTACAAGTAGACCTCTTATCTCAATATAGTATTGGGTTGTGTTTAACTTGTTGATCGCACGCACGGGGGATGGAGGAGGTCAAGTCAGGGAAGGATGAAAGTAATTCTGCACATTGTAGGTGAATTGTGGATTTAGAAGATGGTCTTCGGGTTCGTGGACTTTGTGAATCAAATCCCTGAATAGGCGAGGTCAAGTTGGTTCGCGGGGCAAGAGACTGTCGTGAAGATGATATTCGGACACCGGGTCGTTGAGATTACGTCCTTTTAAATCAAGGAGTGAGATTTTGGGCAGAAAACTCTACCCTAGGGTGACGGATGTGTTCTTTTAAAATAGCACCGGAGAGAGCGACTGAGATATAGAGGGAATGTTTTTTCTAAAACGGTATTTGGTTCACCTGATACTCTATGTAGGAATGAGGCATTAGGAGGTCGCATCCTCTCTTGAGATGCCGTGATGGAGTATCAATCCTCTATAAACAACGAAATCAAGCCCCTTGGTGGGGTCCCGGACCATAGGTAATGGGGTTCGAATCCTGCACTTCTTCCACGATGGGTGTGAAGGAAGGCCGAATGTGAACCCCAGGTCGAGAATTGGATGGAGGAACACATTCTTTGGCTTGATGTTGAAAGCTGCGATGATACTAGCACCTACACCCAAGAGAAAAGATCATCGAGGTGGCCCTTATGGCAAGGCCAGAGGGTGCCATGAATTGGCAATGACAAGAACGAGAATCTCTATGTGGTGGAGGTTCCTCTTTTCTGTTTCTAGAGCAAATTACTCGACAGCTCGTTACGGAGCCGTTTCGACTTTGCGACTAAGGTTTAGACGCCCATCGGCAGGAGAGTGGGGCTAAACCCTCAAGAAAGTGGGTGTTGGAGCTGGCAGTGGAGTCGGAGCTAGTCTCGGCGGGAGATAAGTTATAACTCTCCGGCGGAGTTGGCCTTATTGGGATTAGTGTTGGCGAAAAACCCCAAATTTTGAAAAGGGCCCCCCAAACCCGGGTTTTATTAGAATAACGTAGAAAAAGAATAGCTATCTCTATTTTTAAAATATTAATTAGTTTAATAATTATATTATATCATCGTCAAGAATTGTGTGTATCCATGAGAGACATAACCTCTAGATTCTAGAAGGAGAGGTGAATTATGAATCAGTATCAGAGAAATAACCTTAATTTGAGACATTTTTTAAAAAAATATAAACGTAAAATATGCATTTTGAATAAAATAATGATAAGTACTTTCATTTCTTGAAAAAAAAACTTAATTTTTTTTTTAAATCCACCCCCCAACACCAAAACGGTTTTTTTTTTCAAATTTCACTTGAAAAAAACCCCGCAATTTTATTTGCCAACTCTGATTGGGATGACGTGAAATCTGGGTTCCGGTTTCCGTTGATTGCGGTCGGTGGGAGTGGTTAAAATTGGGGTCGGTTAAATTTCCTCACGGCCCTAGCTAACGCATCGCTACCATTTGCCATGGCAATTTGGAGCGATGTTCCTAGGGTTGCCAGATTGGCCATTTCATGGCCACATTTTTAAAATTTGGCCATTTTTTTAAAACTTTGTAGCCATGAGAATATCAGTGTGACCATTTATGCAAGTGTGGCCACTAATTTTGCCATTTTTTTACTAAAAGCATTAAATATACATATTCCAGCTATATTTTAGGGTATTTCTAGCTAAAATTGTGTAATTAGAGTTGGCAACACTGAGCCGAAGAATCAGTATTCAGATTTCAGTAATGCAGCGTGGTAATCGCTTGTTTGTTACATGTTTAGATTCTATGCATTATTTTTGTATTTTGTTGTATTTCTATATATACGTTATCCAAAATAACTAGTAATAGTGATATCAATAAAGTTAGTGATTTTGTGCCTATGATGAGTGATTTAAAGTCGCCTGATGATTAATAAAAGTGCTAAAATAAAATTAGGCTTATTTTTCAATATTCATTGACTGAAATTATTTACTTTCAAATTTATTAAAAAGATTATGGTAAACATGAAGATCGGCGGCGCACTCGAAAAAGTTTATTTTTTTGCGTGAGTGTTTCGTTCACCCGCCACGCGCGTTTGGTTAAATAAAAACGTTAGAACATTATTCTATAAACAATTTTGATTGTATACGCCCCCCAGACCCCCCCAATTGATTGAAACTCAGGATCATCGTAGGGGGGGGGGCGCAGTGTTTAAACCCCCCAAAAGGTGAAATATATTGGAACACGGACGAAATAGTTTACGTCCCATCGTTCGCGCCGCCGATCGTAATGTTTACCAAGATTATAATAAGGCTAGAGACTAGCTTAGATAAAATAAAAAAATTCTTGTTTCTTATGTTTATACTTAGTTTGCATGTAGGTAACATGTTTAGACGCCTCAGGGCAAAGCAGTGTTGCTAGATGAATATTCTTCAACATATTTTAGTTTGGATATGAACCAAACTATTATTATTTATTTATTTTCTTTGGAGCAAATTCACTTATATATACTCTATAGAAGTTATATTTGTCTTCGCAAAATCTAAATTAATAATGACAAAATTCCGTTATGCAGAAAAAGAAGACCAAGATATTTAATATCTTGAGCAAGTGCTGTCAATTTAACAGCTGCGTTTCACTGCATTTTACTTTAATTAAAAGTATTTTATATATGTAATTGAATATATAGGCATAATTTATGCACACTTAAGTGTTGTTACGTTAATTCCCACAATTCAATCATTTTATTTGTGGCCAAATATTTTCCCAAAGTGGCCATTTTAGCCATATTTTCCTTAAATTGTGGCCATAAGTTGCTGTGTTTATCTGACAACCCTGGATATTCCCATGATCAGTGTTGTTAAGGGTAGGGACGCCCAAAGGAAGGAAAGATGTCTCTCATTTTGGTTTCAGTTGAGCTGATGTATGAAACCATCTCTCCTTTTGTCGATGTGTGAAGTAGTGTTGATTTGGTTGTTAAGTGATTGGTTGAAGCTTTGGGAAGCACACGAGAGTAAGATGCACAAGATTCAGCATCAGTTTTAATCGGTGTTCACTAAATGTGAGGGAACCAATGAGGTGGTTCCATCAGTTATGGAAACACCGCGTTATTAATAACCTTTATTTACAAGTTTATGTAATTATTCCTCATCTCACGATGGCGTGTGGAATGGAAAACAAGAGAAAAAAAACGCGTGCGCTCGAGTGTGAGGCAAATATATCAAGGTCATTGCCGGAGAGTGGGCGACGCGCGTGAACAGTTTGCGTGTATACAAGAGCCTATGTCCCCTACATGAGAGGCTACTCTCAGTGGAAGCATCGTACGACAGCAGTCAAGATAGAGAGAATATCGATAAATATTTAATTTCACAACTCGGTAATATTTATCGATTCCATTCAGAAACCTTTACTGTAGCGCTGTCGAAGATATCCCTAGGCAAGCCATTCCGATACTTATCACTTCATCATCACTAACTATAATTTAAGAAGGGAATTTTTTTGAGTATTTGAATAATAATTTCATCTTAGTTTGGTTATGACTTATGTTTTTTTTATCAAAGTTATTTCTAATAATTATTTTATAATATCAAATAACAAAATGGTGTTTTCGCTTCTAGACACCACTGACCTTGAGAAAGATTTAGGCGTGCTAATCAGCAGTGATCTAAAGTTCTCCAAGCAGTGCCTCCAGGGGAAAAAGAGGGTCCAGCGAATGCTGGGGTACATAAAGAGGCATTTTCGATTCAGAAATAAGCAGATTGTTCTCGTCTTGTACAACATACTAGTCCGGTCACACGTTGAATACGCCGTACAATTCTGGTCCCCAACCCTGAGAAAGGACATTGAACGGCTGGAAAGGGTACAGGCCAGAGCCACAAAATTGATTCCCTCCCTTAGACATAAAAGTTATCAACATAGGCTACGAGAACTGGAGATGTTCCCCTTGGAGGCCAGCTGATTGAAACTTTTAAGATAATGCGAGGAGTTGAAAACGTAGATCACATGAGGCTGTTAACGTTGAAAGCAAATGCTACACCGAACCACGGCTACAAACTGGAATTACCGCAATTCCATACTAGCATTTGCGGAAACTTCTCGTACAAAATCTGCGGAAGTGGTGAACAGTTCAAATCTCGACTTGACAAGATAATCCACACCCAGACCTATTTCTATCTATACATATTTCTATCTATCTATATCTATCTATCTCTCTCTCTCTCTCTCTCTCTCTCTCTCTCTCTCTCTCTCTCTCTCTCTCTCTCTCTCTCTCTCTCTCTCTCTCTATATATATATATATATATATATATATATATATATATATATATATATATATATATATATATATATATATATCTATCTATCTATATATATATATATATATATATATATATATATATATATATATCTCTCTCTGTTCAACCAAAGTGGTTTAATCGAGAAATCGGCCAACCTCTTAGGGAGAAGAGAACTGTGTACCGGCAATCGAAGATCTCGGGTGACTTTGACGAATACCAGAGGCTAGCCAGGAAAGTGAAGTCCAGCATAAGGGCGGCTAAGCGGTCTGAGGAACTCCGAGTGGTGAGACTTTGTAAAGAGAATCCCAAGGAGTTTTTTGGATATGTGAACAGCCGTAAACCAATCCGTCGAACGATTGGCCCTTTGAGAAATGAGGAGGGGGCATTAAAGCACTTAGATACAGAAAATGCTAACCTCCTCAACGACTACTTCTCTTCAGTGCTTACTGAAGAATGTGGTCCCATTCCCCAGCCAATGGATTCCTACTCGGGGGAAAAGCTGGAGGATATGGACTTCACCGAAAGGGAAATAAAAAAGAAGATCACTGACCTAATGACGAATAAGTCCCCTGGCACGGATGGGTTTCTACCTAAAGTGTTAAAAGAAGTGCGCGATTAAGTGTCACGACACCTGAGCGCAATCTTCAACATGTCAATCCGGACCGAATGCGTTCCTAGAGACTGGCGTGAAGCGGAGGTGACTACTATCTTCAAGAAAGGAGACCGTAGCCAACCGTCAAACTACCGACCTATCAGTCTGACTTCGATAGTCGGTAAACTCATGGAAAGCATGATGGTGGACAAAATGACGTCGTATTTAGAGTCAAACCTGCTACTGAGGAGTTCCCAGCACGGCTTCCGAAGGTAACGGTCATGCCTGACGAACCTTGTGGAATTCTTCCACTTCGTCTTCAGTGAGCACGAACGGGACAAGGCGGTAGATGTGGTCTACTTAGACTTTCAGAAAGCCTTTGATAAGGTACCACACCGCCGCCTTCTCCGGAAAGTGCGAGCGCTGGGCATAGACGAAAAAGTAGCCGGCTGGATCGAGAACTGGCTAAGTGGCAGACGGCAACGGGTGGTAGTGAATGGACAGGCTTCTGAGTCGGTGCCCGTTACTAGCGGGGTGCCTCAAGGTTCTGTCCTGGGACCACTACTATTCATCATCTACGTTAACGACATGGACGGTGACATGGTTGCCAAGATTTACAAATTTGCCGACGACACAAAGCTTGGTATGGACGTTGCAAAGGATGGAAATACTGCCCGCCTGCAGGAAGATCTTGGGAAGATTGGGGAGTGGTGGGACACGTGGAAAATGCCTTTTAACGTGAACAAATGCAAAGTGATGCATATCGGCCACAGAAACCCCCAATCTCAGTACATCCTTAAGGGCACTGCTCTTGAATCCACCGACACTGAGGACTTGGGTGTAACAATCACTAGTGACCTCAAGTTCTCGAAACAGTGCACTGAGGCGGAGAAAAAGGCCCAAAGGATGCTAGGCTATATAAAGCGCCAGTTTGGATATCGGAACAAGGAGATTGTACTGTGTTTGTACAACTGACTTGTCCGACCGCACCTGGAGTATGCCGTACAATTTTGGAGTCCTTCATTTCGAAAGGACATCGCGAGATTGTAACGCGTGCAAGCCAAGGCAACCAAACTGATTCCCTCTATCAGACATAAAAGTTATGAAGATAGATTAAGGGAATTAGATCTATTCTCGTTGGAAACCCGTATACTGCGTGGTCAGCTCATCGAAGTTTTCAAAATACTTCGAGGGTTCGACAATGTTGACTACAATAACTACAATGTTGACTACGGGAATATTTTGACACTTTTTGAGAGCAGAACAAGAAATCACGGCTTTAAACTTGAACTCAAGCGTTACAACCGCGATCTGTGTGGAAAGTTTCTCACTTACAGTATCTTCGGTAGTTGGAAAGCACTTCCAGTGGAAGTTGTCAACAGTGAATCTGTTGACCAGTTCAAGTCAAGACTAGACAGGGTCTTGAAAAGTGGCCGTTTAAGGACGTAAAGCATTTGAGCAGAGATGTGCCCTCTCGACTGCTAGTCCAAAGGTACCCTCATTGAATGGACCGTAAGGTCTTCTAGGGTACCTTCTTTCCCTGTTCTC